>JAOXJP010229060.1:0-11014 GCA_025762735.1 Platanus orientalis | reverse complement strand
ATTCTGTTATGTTTTTTGTATTTTTATATTTTTTTTTACAAAAAATTAATAAAAAAAGTTAAACTTCTAAAAAAAAACTAGAAAATTACATCAAACATGTAGTCATGTTAATGTATAAGTGTAGTAGAACATTTTGAACTATATGTCCTATTTAGATACATTTTGAATTTTATTTTGCAATGTGTAGTGTTAATTACTTATTTATCAACCTCTAACACTTAAAATTCTGCACATGCGCGATAACAAGTGTCACGAGGGTACCAATTCCCAACTATTGATACCAAAATGTGTAATGAAGTATAATGGTTTATAAGTGTTTAATGACGTTTATTATAACATTTCCTAACGTTTCATTAAAAAATTCCAAGGCTTATATAGTGTTTCCATAGATTCCATAGGCAACAACGTATATCATAAGGGTGATGGTTCTTCCAACCATCATAGATGGTTGTTTCCTATTTTTAATGATTTTAAGTGTGAATTAGTGATTATTCAATCAAATCCTGAAGTTTCAAATCAAAATTCCTTTATTGGATTAATTTTTCACCGTCTCTCAGTTTTAGATGCCGTCTCTCTGTGATAAGGTACGAGATGCGAGACGTCTCCATCTCTTGGGGCCACGATACGAGTTGCAATAACGACATTTTAAACTTTGATTGTGCATAGAGGACCCACCACTATAGGCACCTTTCCCCATTATGAAACCAATCCTAGTAAGGTTAAACCATACACTTGTAAATTCCAAGTGTATCTGGTACCTGAATTTCACCTGGGAGACAACGCCGGTGCTATTGCTACTACGTCAGCGTGGTTGGGTTGAGTCACCTTACTTAAGCACTGCTTTTCAACCCTTCCTAACCTTTTACGGTCTCCACCTATCATAGGGTGTTGCATTGGTTCACAACCCAAAGACCTTGGGACTTGGTCATAGCCCAATTAGGTCTTTAAAACACTCACCTTGGTATAACATAGTCTTGACCTGATTTCACTAACATGTTTCAACAGTAAAGAGTATTCTGTAAGTATATGAATACTCTAAAATAAACAGACCTTGAATCACTTTCACAACCAAACTTATTTGACTACCGAGATTTACACACACAACAAACCCCTAGAACTACATACAGTTTGATTTCGACAAAACCCTAAGAACACCGAACCATACAAGATCAGGTATGTAGGTAGCTTGAGACTATGTTTCAGGTGCAACTATATCACACCGCGGGGTTGGTCTAGAGTAGTAATTTTACATCTAACAGACATTAACCTTTATGGAAGTCTAAGACATGTATAATCAAGAGAAACCACCCTAAAAATGTGGGTAATTGGGGTGCTTAACACCTTCCCTAATTGCAACAAAATGATTTACCATTTTTCTTTGGAAACCAGACCAGTTTAAGGAGTTAACCCCTAGACCTTCGGGTCTAAACTTCTTCTCCCTCCCAAGGAGGGGAACTGGTGTCCAAATCCATTGGTTAATCCTGAGTTGGTGGCGACTCCCAAAAAGCTTAATCCCAGGGTTAGTACCACCGAACGGAAATGCGAGTAGAGGTTTGGGCCACCGCCCGATGTCCAAAGAGATTTTATTAGTTTATTTTATGCTTTTTCATTAGTTATTAGAGTAGGACATAGATGGAATTTTAGTTTTTTTATATAGACAAAATTGTAATTAGTTTCAAAATAGGGTTTTTGCAGGGAGAAATCTCCTCCACATGATTTGAGAGGGAGAATATATTTGTGTTTGATGGCTAGGATTGAATTAGAGGGGGTCTTGGCTTATAAAACAGTCCTCGTGGTTTGTACTAAATTTTAATGAATATTTGAATAGAATTTTGAAGCAAAATTGCTTTCCTCTTCTCCAAACGGTTGAAAGTGTTTCTTCATCAAGTTTTGCTTAAACTTGATCATAGATTGGTGATTTCCTGGGGTGGATTGGTGATTTTTTTCAAGGTATCTATCTTTTATCTCTTTATCTCTTCCTCTACTTCATCTTCTTTTCCATTTCTCTTATTTTTTTGGTTTTTCTTGAGGTTCTTGCTGCCCACAATCCCCAAACCCATCACCTTCATCATCTACAACCATTAAACCACCTCTATAATTCACATCCTCACTACATATTCTCCTTACACTGGCCAGATACTAGTTTACATTAACCCCTTGCATTCCTTCATCTTAAGTCAAACTCCAATCAACCTTAAACCAATCCGCTGCTATAGAACCCCAGAAATTTCTTTTAAAAGTCATTCAAGAACCATACACTCTGCTGTCCAGAACTTTCCAGCAACCTTTCGTATAAGGTTTGCTTAATTTTCCTTTGAGAATCACCATCCATACCCTGCGGTTGCATTAGAAAGGTATTATTTTAAAGTTTTGGATTTAAAACCCAGGGAAATCTGGGGACTATACCTGTGGCCAGACTTTTCCTCTTTGGGTTTTGGTTGTTTGATACTCTATTGCCTTCTTAGTATCTGATTACACATGGGAATATACCACTGACTCAAGACATCCATTGGTGACCTTATTTGCTTGAGTTGAAGGGCAAAACATTAATTATTTTATACATTAATTTTCTGCTGGGAATTACTTCCTGTTCAAGTATTTGACTAAACTCCTAAGAGAGATATTTTGAAGGTTTTGGCTTTACTTTGGGGTGCTGATCACAGGATTGGTTAGGGTGGGTTTCTATAAGTTGAGAGGGTTGTCTATACTTTGTGGTATTGTGGGAAGGTGCCTGTGCCTCATGGGTGTTTGATTGAATGCTTGAGAGCATCATGATTATGGTCTGACCCTTGTTATTGGTCTGAAGTGAACTAAGAGCTGTTTTGTGACTTGTACTGCATCACTCCCTGAATGCTTTTAATTGGGTTTTGGTTGAAGAAAAAGACCTGTTGAGGATGTTCTTTGTGATACGAGAAATTCAGGCCTTATTTTCTTCCATGAACACTGTACTCAGGATACAATAGTCAAATTTGTAATAACCTTGGTAGAGAGTTATGATTCCACTAGACAGTCTGATATGAGGTTGTTTCTTTTGCCTGTTTTTTTAACCATAGGGACCCACCAGTATATGAATTATGATCAGATGGTTTAATTAGTATTCAAATCTGTGATGGTTATCCTCTTTGGGTTACTATATATTGGATAACCAAAGTCATCTGATTAGATTTCTTACATTGGTGGGTCCCAACATGGGTTCCAATCCAGCAGTTAAAAAAAAGGGTAACAACCTCATATCAGACTGCCTAGTAGAATCATAACTCTCTCTACCAAGGTTATTACTAATTTGACTATTGTATCCTGATTCCAAGCAGCATGAGGTTGAGTCATCTCCATTTCAAATGGAGAGAAGTCTCAGCAGTTTCAAACAGCAGCAGGTCTTCTTTATTAATATTCCATGAATGGCGAGCACAAGTCTCTTTTTCTCAAAACAGGTAAATCTTAGTCTTAATGAATTAGATTGCCCTTGCCCATGTCCTGGCCCTCAGTTTTTAGTCTGTTTGCCTCAAAACAAGTACATCTTAGTCTTAATGAATTAGACGGTCACTGTAATGACATTATTAAAATGATCACAGAAACATATGGACACTTCTGTTCATAAAAGGTGCTGGAGGATTTCTTAATAGATACTACTTTCAGGCATATCTGATTATGCTCGATACAGATATAAGAATCAGAATACTTTTATCCTGGCCTTAGTTTTTGGCCTGTTTGCCTGACAATGAGGAGATGGAAATCAAGTATCAACAACTGGGCAATCAGAAATCTCTAGAATTTTTTTTGATTTCCGATGCTAATTTCACCAATTCTACTTTAGTAGGCGAGGCAGTTATTGTACAAGGTACTCTCCATGCATCCTGGAGACGAGGTTGTAAATGCAATTAGCCAAAATTAGGACTAGTCTTTTAGAAATCAGCTTCTTAAACAAAGAGAGAAGCGTGTTGTGCTAGGTTGCTTAATTGTCTAGCCAGATTGGTTACATGGTTCAGGTTCTTCAGGAATATTATGTTTTCTTCTGATTCTTCATGGAGCATTGTAGACAGACCACTATTGTAGGCTCTAAACATGCTCTCCTACCTGGCAAAGATTGCCATACAAACCAGAAATAAAGCAGTCATGTGGTGTTAGTGTGTTACCAGAATCTTTATTGTTAGCCCAAGCCTACTGATAACTAGAACTGTAAGTAGAGAAATTATTCTAAATGCCCAAAATCCATCTCCCTAGTGGGAGTCCATAGTGATGTGAACAAACAGACTTTGAACTGGCTTGGAAACTGATTTCAAGTGGAGAAACCGGGACATGCGGTTCCAATTATTTCCTTCTAAAATTCGGTGGTGAAGTATCACAAGCCTTTGTACTCAATATCATGCATGTGGAGTGTGCCACTGTGCCTGTGGTACGTGCCTCTGCATTATTGCAGTTGTGATCTTAATTCTTAAAGATATTTAACTTTGTCTTCACCTTTACCAAATTTTGGAGTTACAAAAATTTATCATTCTGATTGTTATGTGAGTACATGCATGCTAGAAAATAAAGCACCTTCCATGTAGAGTAGTTCAATTTGTTTTATAAATGAATGGAAAATATCAATTAATTTTTTTCTATCTAGGATTCATTTTACCCAAAAAATCATTTGCTTTACCTTATCTAAGATTACATTTTATGGCCTGCTTATTTGCATTGTGGTAAATTTTCCTGCTAAAGTTCACCATTGGTGTTTTCAGAGTGTTTTTCAAAGCTAATTCCTGATGGTTGGTAACAAAAATGATGTGATGTATTAACTCTTCTTTGTGCTGTCATTTGTAGGGATCACCTTGAGAGTTACACAAGTGACTACACCATACAAGTCCTGGTGGGATACTGCATGGTCTATATTTTCATGCAGACTTTCATGATTCCAGGAACTGTTTTCATGTCATTGCTTGCTGGATCTCTTTTTGGAGTTCTCAAAGGTGTGGCTCTAGTTGTATTCACTGCCACTGCTGGTGCTTCTTCTTGCTATTTCCTATCAAAACTGATAGGGAGGCCTCTGGTCTTCTCTCTGTGGCCAGACAAGCTTAGTTTTTTCCAAGACCAGGTGAATATCGACTCCACTCTATTACTATCTTTGCTTCAATCTACTAACAGCATGGGCTGCGGTTTTCTTGTTTACTCTCCTAGGTAGCTAAAAGAAGAGAGGGACTACTGAACTACATGCTTTTCCTAAGAGTAACCCCCACCTTGCCCAACACATTTATTAATGTAGCATCGCCAATAGTAGATGTGCCATATCATATATTCTTCCTGGCAACATTCATTGGACTCATTCCAGCTGCTTATGTCACTGTCAGGGTATATGCTCGAGATTTTTACATCATTTGATATTATGTTTTTTTAAATGATTAATAGAAAGATAATGTATACTTTTCATAATGGAAATTTGCAATGCCTTCACCCAGAACTGTACATATTGCATCCATGCATTAGGCTATAATATTCAATGGTGGCCATTTCTTGGATGGGCTTTTGCCAGTTTGGGTTTTAGCCACAATTTCTGGCTTGTCCAGTTTGGCTTCTGGTCAGATTGAGAGAAAAGAGGCCCTTATTGGTATCCTTTTTTGCTTGCTTCATCCAAGAGATGGCTCATTGATTGAACCACCTAGATTGATGCATAGAAATGAACACTGCCAACCTGTATAGCACTTGGCACCACCATACATTTTTTTCAACAGTATGACTGAGAAATAGGTTGGGATTACTTTTGTGCAGGCTGGAATAGCTCTTGGGGAGTTGCGCTCGCTTGGTGATCTTTATGATTTCCAGGCAATGGCCACCCTATTCCTGATTGGGGTTGTCTCGATCACCCCTACTCTGATGAACAAAAGCAAACCTTAAAAAAGTACCCGTAAGAGAAACTCAAGCTCCTAATTTCTGGGAACCTGATCTACTGCCAACCAATTGGGCATCACCATGTCTCTACAGATAAGAATCAAATAAATCAGCTCCATGCGTAGCTTGTGGATTTTGCTACTGAATCTGCAGCAACTGGCGAATCTTCCACGAACTTGGTTGGCCTCTAATGGGTTCTGAAGAAGGTTCTGGCGAAGTGTTCCTTGTGTATATACATTCTCCTGTATTCAATTGTTCAATGTTTTTCCCCCCAAAAATGATGCGAAGTTGGTATATGATATGCAAATAATAGGTAGATTTTTTACAGTATTCTTTTCATAGGCTGATTTATCAGTTTTTATAGTTGTCAAACAAATGAACGATAAGATAAAAGGAAGAAAATGTTCTGTGATGACTGTCTGTAGTGTATATGGTGAATTATAAGCTGACACTTGTTGGGGGTTCAAACAAGTGTTCAGGTGTAAAAAAAAGTGACCAAATTCAAAACATGTGTCAATCAAAGGCATGCCTACATAGGCTTGTGTCAACACAGACAATCATTCTACTAATCCATAGTTATCTATGAATATTTGTTGACTGATAAAAGTACCCTGAAGATTTGGTAGGACCACCTTAGGTCACCCCTAAGGTAGGATTGACATCAGGGGCTGACACATCAACTCTAAAAAGTGAAAATCATCCCAAAGAAGTAGTCACTTTTTTGTCGCAGATGTGTCGGTCCCTAATGCAATCCCACCTTAAGCTCACTTTAGGGGTCACCAAATCCGAGGCGATAAAAATAACCACAATAGATGGGGATTTGTTTCTGGAATGCAACTAGGTGTAATGTTCATAGAAACGGTACAATAGGAGAGTGATTGCCAGTGTGGCCTATGTAGGCGTGTCATAGATTGACACATGATGTGTTTTTGAATTTGGTCTCTTTTTTTACACTGAACACTTTTTTGAGCCCCAAACACAATTTGTGTCGACTCATAATTCACCATAAACACTAGAGACACTTTATCATCACGGAACATTTTTCTTCCTGAGAATATGAACAATTGGTTAGTGTGCCAATCCAGTCTCGGTACCCTTTAAAGTAACTGGGTGGACAGTTATGGTTATGGGATGGGGTTGGACACATGCAGCTACTTATTTTTATAAATTTTTTTGCTGGACGTCGTGTGGTCAGATTCTTGTTCAGTTGAAGGGAGAGGAAAACCTAAGACAATAGTTGTCGTCACTGAAGTTCTGTTGGCATTTAGCAAGAAAGCACAAACATAGATATTTAGCAAGTATGGGGAGGCCTAAGATGCCAAAGCGAAAGCAAAGGTAAGTGGTGGATCCTCTGCTACGATCGATAAAATAACAGGAAAAACCAGCTCTGCTACAATCGATACAAAAGAAAAAGTAGCTTGGAATATTTTTGTTAATGTACTGTGGACTCCTTTGTAATTAACACAGCCATTGATGTATGAAAATAATCCAAGATTCTTTTTCTTAATGTATTGGCTGTTGCAAAAGTCCAACAGGATAGGTTCTGCGAAATTCAGTTCAACTTAATAAAGCTAGGGTCTGATTAATCAATGTTTTAGAGTTTGGCATTTAATCCTAGGAATGTCAACAAGACGAGTTTTGCCCAGCTCAGTTCAAACTCATAACAAACCTATCGTAGCGAGCTCACAGCTCAGGCTTGGCTTGGCTTACCGAGCTCGAGCATATTCCTTCATGCCCAATAACCCATGAGCCAAACTTGCTCCTCTCCAAAGTTATAGCTGTCTGAAACACCCCCCCCCCTGGCCTTAATCAATCGATCTTTTAGTGATTGAGCTTACCAGTGCAGCTCACCTCAGGCTGACTTAGCGAAATGAGCTGAACTGAAGGCTCAGGCTCAGCTCTATGAGCTTCAAACAAGGCTCAAACTTGGGTCATGATGAGCTGAGCTAGTTGGGCTCAGTGACAGCCCTACTAAAACCTAATTGATAATTTTGGTTTAGGATTTGGACAACTGGGAAATTCTACCTAAACCCTAGAGACTATTGACCATTCTAGTATGCTCACCCAACTGGAAAGGTAATCTTCTATAGTTCGAAGTCCCTCTATAGTTTGAATGGTTAGAATCAGTAACAAAAGTGGATGTGATTTGACACCGTTGACATTTGAATTTCAAACTTCAGTCAAATAACACCCACTTTTGTGGCTGTTATTCATCTGTTTGAATTGTAGAGGGATTTCAAACCGTAGATGATTTCCTCTCACCTAGCTGTATTAGTCAAAGGGAATATGCTTGTGCTTTTCCATCTCTCGAGATTGTTTTTAATCCAATTCGACATATAAAAAACTAAAAACAAGAGGAGTAAGAGGAAGAGAGAAAATTAGGTTTTGCAAAGGATTTGAGATTTTTTAAGAACTAGAAGCTTAACAATGAGATTTTTTAAACAAACAAGTAAGAACACTGGTAAACTTTGTTTTATTTTATTTCTTTAGGTTTCTAGAACTCTATTGATCTCATATTTTTTTACTAGTTTTGATTTGCCTAAAGCTTTTAAAACATGGTTTTTAAAAGTAGAAATTGAACCTGTAAGAACACAAGTGATTTGTGACTTGTTTTTCAATCCCTTAGGATCCTAGACTACTATAATCTTAGTTTTGAATCCATTTTGCACTGATACCATATGCAACTATGATCTGAAGGAAAAATCAAAAGTTTTGAAAAAGTGCTTTTGTTCTTAAAACATGAAATAACTCATTTATAATTTATTTTAAACTTGCTTATATTTTTATTAGTATTTTTTTACTATTTTGCAAAGAAGCCTACAAGTTTTACTTCATATTTGTATTATATAGGTTCTTAGTGTTCTTGAAGTTCCGTTTTATAAATAAAAATGTTGTTTTCTTATATTCTTGTTAGAGATTTCAAAAGAGTAATGTTTATGGACATATTTGTAATGTTTTGAAAAAATCATTTGTAGATTGTGCTTAGGTGGATCAAACAATATCTGTTATATTTGTTTTGAATTAGTTATTGTAAAGAATCTGTATATGATGTTTATATGATTTATATGCTTTGATTGAACTGTAAAAGAATGATATGTTTTGTTATAAAACCACCTTGCCTATCAAGGGGATTGATTGATGGAACCCACATCATCGGATATATGGTGTGAACTGTTATATGGATCCTTATTACTAGCCCAATTGGTAGTAATAACCCACCTCATCGGGTATATGAAGGGAATTGTTCTAGCCCTTCTCATTGAGGTATAAATGTATGAAAAGTATCTATTGATCCAATATTTCCTATAGTTTACTTATTGAGCCTATCAAGCTTACCCCGAATTGATGCACGTACAAATGATGAGGAGATCGTAGAGTAGTGGTTCCAGTTAGAGATGTGTTAGAGATCAGGTGAAGTCTATTCACGCTATAAGACTTTAGTATTTATTTCAGTTTAGAGACATAATAGTATTTCAGTTTAATTGAAAATGATGTAATCATAAATGGATTTTTAGTAGTTGGATTTATTATTGATTTTCAGTTGATTTATTTAGTTTATGTTAGACTATTGATTTATTTGGATTGAAATGCCATACTATGGTCTATGGATTATCTTTCAAGATTATGGAATATGGATTTTAATTACAGTTCAGACTTGTGGAAATGTGATTAATGATTTGTGATTGATGTATTATTCCATTGCATATGAATGTGAAAGTAAAGGAAAAAATAAACATTTTTATTGGAGATTTATATGTTAATGTCATATAACAAAATTCATGGCTCTATTGGTATGGATTTCGAGGTGCGATAGTTGTAGTAGCCATCATTTTGGTCATGACAGCCATTTCGGTCATCTCGTGTGTTGCCACAATTAATTGGTGGCAAATTGTTACATTTTTTATACGACTTCCTATAAATGGGTTGATTATTCTTTATTAAATTGTTGAAATTGGTAGTCTCCTAGACTAAGTTCATGAACTCCACTTGGTCCATAGGTATCCAAACTTGTGGGGGTGGTTGATAAATAGGTGAAGGTTAAGGCAGATACTCTGATTCCCCCTGATCAGTTATAAAGTCTCCCCAAGTCCTTGTTCATCAAATACGGGGTTATAAGTGAAATTTCGGCGATTTCAGACGTTATTTTCATTATGACCATGCTAACTGAATCATATATTCCTAAGGCTTATAAAGCATAGTTCCACTTTTGTTGGTATAAAAAGAGACCTATTGTTCCATTGTGTAGTGAACAATGGGTCAAAAATAGAATTCCAATAATTTTGTTCATGATTTTCACTATGGCCATAAAAATTAGTTGGACCGAAACATGTATTCTCAAGGTTTGTATAACCGGGTTCCATCTGTGGTGTAAGAAAAGGAAACCTACTATTCCTATGTATGGTGAATAATGTGGTTCATAAGTAAAACTTCAATAATTTTGAATAGTATTGTTGTCGCCGTTATTTTATCCATAACAACCATAATGGCCTTTTGCCACCTATGGTGGTAGAAAAAGAGATCTATTGTGCTCCCTAGACTGTTGGAGTGGTAGTTGCCCCATTGAGACCTTGTTAAGTAAAACCCATCCTCCTATTTCTAATGCCTTCAAAGTATCAAATTTTCACTGGGTAACAAGATTCCCATACCCCACACCATCACTTTCCACTCAAGATAGAATAGGCTGCTTCGTTTGTGTTCGTTACATGGAATTCTCCAAAAGATTCTTCCGAACTCAAAATGGGGCAAGGTCAGGCTCATTTGTTCGGTCTCTGCCTTATCTTCGAAAGACCATTTCATAAGATGGTACGTTTGAGGAAGTTTGACTTCTCGTTCTTCCCAACCTTCAGGCGACTATAGAAACCCGATCTCGACGAATAACTCCACTTCGTGATTTCCCCAACGACTGCCCAGGAATTCAATGATTAGTCTATCAGTTTCTGTAGCCCCGATATTCCTCAAGCTTCAAAACCTCCAAGCACAGCTCAAAGTAGAGACCTACATAAAACACATAAGCAATTTCCATAAAAAAATCCCCGTGTGACCAAACGGGTACTTTTGGCATAGTTTTCGGTTCGAGTATCATAATTCAGCATGGTCAAAGGCTGTGGTTCACCTGAATCAAGGGTCATCTTTCACTAGAAAATTTCTA
>JAOXJP010229059.1:0-11014 GCA_025762735.1 Platanus orientalis | reverse complement strand
CTCCCCGATGACACCTAGAAGAAGTTGAGTAACTACTTTGAGGCCTATAAATAGAGAGACCAAGAAACAAGAAAACGACATCAATAACAACCTACAAACAACTACTCAACCAACACTCGTCAACAATTCTCAAGTCTACAGTCTTCATTATTTTTATATTCGAGTTTACTTAGACTTTTTGTTAATTACTGTTCACTTTAAACATTTGAAATCATGTTCATTACTCTTTAAATCAAGAAATTTGCTTTAACAATGATGTGTTGGCTTTGCAATTGTCTATGTTGCATGATTGGGATGAAACCCAAAGTAAAATTCCTTATGTAATTACTTTCAGACTTAATTTCAATAAGTTAATTAAGCAATTTTTCTAGTTATCATTCTTGATTAGTTAAGTACTTGTTCTAACAAAGAAAAAATGAACCTACAGAGGGACTAACCCTATAATGACCCCAAATTCAAGGCCTTATACAGGCGTGAACTTGGATTGTTATTCACGAATCCTTAAATATTTTCACTATAAATTTTATTCCTTTTTATCCTTAATGACATTAAGGATTCACAAATCCATATCCTCATGATGATAACAACTATGCAGCGGAATGTAAATAACATTTTAGACATTATTCTCTCGATGTGCAGCGAAAAATAAACCTTAAACATATAATCCATATTCAACATATAAACCATTGTATTTCCAACTACTTCTCCTTCCACAAGGAGATATAAATCCAACAATGTCATAGTTAAGAGTAATACAATAATAAATCTAAAGCTCACAAATCCGAGCCAAAACAAAATCCATATGATTTAACTTGTCCATAATAGATACATGTCCAAAAACTAATAAAAGGTTCATCAAAATAGTGCATGTCCTTGTACCACTACATAACCTTCAAGTATTCCAAACGAATGTAGTTATACTCTATGAATCACCTGGAAATTGTTATGGAAAGGTGAGTTCCATGACTCGTAGATAAGTATACAGAAACTATAATTGGAGCAGACGGGTTGAGTACGATATTTTCAATACAAATACTTAACATGCTTCTATATAGCATATAAAACAATTTTTAGCATTTAGACATATGAAAGTTTATATTAATTAACTACTATATGCATCAAAATATTTATACATATTATCCTTATGGCTCAATATGTAAGATCTATATATGACAATGTGTATGATTCTATTCATTTTAAGCATTCACCATTTTTTGCATGGAAAGGTATATAAAATATCTCATGATAAAATTTACTAATTAATTCAAGATAAAGATATTTAGTACATTCATAATAAGTATTCCCTATTGTTTCTCATGCATAGCTTTTACTTTTTGAACATGGATAGACATACACGATTCATTTCATAATAGACATGCATAATTCTTAAATGGTTGACAATTATAACAATACATTTGTATGATAGAACATATGAAATTAAACTTATATATTTAAGATATATAATATTACCTTCATATCTTTCACATGCATTGCTATTTCATAAACACTCACCTTATTACTTTTTCTACATCATTCATTTTTTTCTTATTTGTCATCATCATTTATTTTTCCAATTTACTTAGGTAATTCACTACTTGTCATATATCACATGTTTTTTACTTGGTCTACTAGTTACATTAACTAGGTTACTCATTCTTTTTTCATTTCCTTTTCTTTTTCATCTATCAAGGCTTTAATTAGTTCTTTCATTTTTTGCTTGTTACTTTTTATAATTTACTTTGCATCCATCATGTTTCACTTATCATTTATTAGCTTTCGTTGTTATTCTCTTAACATTTACTTATCATTTTTCAACATTCATTTAACACTTATCAATGATTGTTTTACCATTGAATTATACCCCAATAGGAGGGCCATTATATATCTTTTTTTTTTTTTTTTACATAGCCTAAAAACTTTTATCTTTCATTAGAGATTTCATGTTTTTATTATTTTCTTGATATTCCTTTTTTTACTTATCTTTAAGAACTTATCTTTTTATTAGTAACTTATGTATTTTCATATTCTTTCATGAAACTTTTTTTTCTTATATAACTTATGGGTTTTTTCTTCACTTATGAGATTTTATATTTTCATTCATTATCTTGACACTTTCTTTCTTTAACTTATAAACTTTACTTCACCTTTGGAACTAATATGCTTTTATTTTCTTTTCTTAACATTCTTTATTTCTTATGAACTTTTCTTTCCTTCTTTTCATGGTTTCACTTCTTTTATGTTTGTTATGAACTTTTTTTTAATTTCTTAACATAGTTTCATTTTCCTAATAATGGGGCTTTTAAGGCCATTTACACTTTCTTACACTTACTTATACCTTGGTACATTGTATTGTATCCCCAATGGCAGGATCTTGACATTCATTTGCACATTGTATTATATCCCCAATGGCAGGACCTTGTGTTAGGTATATTCCAAAACTTGTGTGTACATGTACCATGGTCATGTAGTAGCACTTTTTGTGTAATTTATAAGTCCAAGATTATGTCTGGTAAAGCTTTAAGAAGATGAACTCAAAATCTATGATGACCATAAGCTTCAAAGACTTAAGCATGTGTTGAAGAACTAGTTGTCTCAATAAACCAACATGGTGCTCAAAGGTAAAAAGGTATTTATTGGTAAGTGGGGATTGAGAATAAACACCATAAAGTCAAATAACATTTAGAATAATGTGCAAAACATTGACCCATGGAAATCTATGGAACAAAATGGGCTAACTCCATGAACTTAGCTTTGCACTGTAGCATAGTCCTATTGCCTTGCATTAACTCTGTGAATTCCAATTCCTTCTCCTCATGAACACTAGGGGGAAAATAGTAGTCTCTAAACACTTCTAGGAACATCTCCCATGTTGAAGGACCATCATACTCTTCTATAAGCATATCCTTCATGGTACGCTACCAGTGTTTGGCTTTACCTTTTATTATGAAAGTAGCCAAAGAGACACGTTGATCATCAACACAACCTATAACCTCAAAAATCTCCTCTAAAAGCATAATCCAAGACTCTGCTTCCATCATATTTGTGGTTCCTTAAAACTCCAGTGGTCGCATCCTCTGAAATCGTTTAATCATGTGAATCTCATCCCCAACATTCCTCTCACGTGGCTTCTGGTTATGAGTAACATGTTCCTTCATTGTGTTTGTCAAACTGCGAATGTCCCTTAAAACACCTTCCATACTCTCTTTCTTCAGTGCTGGAGTAGAAGATGCCCCTCTTGTTTACATCCTCAGAGGCATAATGTACCTTATAAGATCATTTTTCCATTTTTTGTCCAATGTCTATCATAACTCCTAATGTACATACAATCGATCTCATCCAAATAGCCTATAAAATCTAAACTTAGCTACTTTGATACCAACATGTGATGCCCCTGAACCCGAACTTGGATAACATTCTTATGCGCCCCAGATTCAAATCATCACATTAATCATAAACCATATTTCATATCATAAAAAGCCTTACCTTTACACCATGGTCTCATAATCCATTACCTTTAATTTCAACAAAAGCATAAACATTCCATTTATGATAATGTGCAATGGAAACAATAAACCATAATCGTCTAAATCCATCAATCCATAATAATACGCAGTAGAAAATATAAACTATTTATCAATTATCATGTGACCATGAGTATAATATAAAAACTACTCACAATCACATAGTCTCACTAAAGTATATTCTCTAAATTCGTACCAAGTCTATTACATGCAATCTAATATAAAGTAATTATTACATTACTCAAATGAAAGTCTCAACATAAGAAAATAAAATCTGTCAACTCTCGCTCTCTCCTACATAGTCCATCATTTACTCGATCATCATCATGAACTAGCTCATCACCCTATCTAAACCTATGTCAATTGAGATGAGCTTGATAGACTCAACAAGTACAAATGCAAACCATATCCAAAAGATGACAGTTACAATTTGCACATGGGTTTTTGCTTACATAAAATAAACATGAATAACAATATGAACCTCAAACTACAAAAGACAATTGCATATCGGTTCATGGATGCAAATGAATAAGAAAAACAATTATATTCTATACCATGGACATCAAAAGAGTATGAGTTACAATGTAATGATAAGTGTATCATCTTTTTATTTCAAGATTAGTGAATAAATCACTTTTTGTAACCATTTTCATACTTCTTATCAATTATTCATTCATTTATCATTAAGATTCAAATACATTCATTATCACTTAATTCGTTTACTTATAAACTCGGTCAATTTTGTCTTAATTAATTCAATGTCATTTCATAATAGATTTCAAAGATTTAATCATTGTTCTCCATTGTTGCAACCTAATAAGAGGTCCCAGAACTATGTTCAAAGGGGTTCAATAGTTTCAAATGAAGAAAATGCACTATCTAATCCAATATCAATAACTTCCATTGTTGTGACCTAATGATAAGTCCCAAAACGATGTCCAAAGGCTCAATGAGTTTAATAGGTTCAAAATAGTGAATGATATACCATTGTTACGACCCAATGGTAGGTCTTAAATAACATTTTTTTAAAGGGGTTAAAAAAGTTCAAACCAATAATCAAATATCCATTGTTGTGACCCAATGAAAGGTCCTAAATAACATTACCATTGCTATGACCCAATGGTAGGTCCTAGAAATCGTATTATTACTTCATTATTGTGACCCAATGGAAGGTCCCATATAAAATATTGGTGTGGTTCTCTATAATTTATCATTATTGCAACTTAATGACAGGTCCCAAAAATATGTTCTCCCTTGTTGCAACCCAAGGGTAAGTCCCATATAACATTACCATCATTGCAACCAAATGACATGTCCTAGAAATCATATTCCATTATTGCGACTCAATGGAAGGTCCCAAACGGTTCACATGTTCAAGAGGTTCAATAACTTAATAAGGCCCAAAGAGGGTTCAATAGTTCAATAAGTTAATAATACATCAATGTTCAATAATCAAATGAGACATATTAAAGGTATCAATAGTCAAATAATAGACTTTCATGACATATAAAAGGAAATTTCAAAGTTCAATAAGTTTCGATCAGAGGACATTCACATTTTAGATTTAATAGTTTATATTTTATACGTTTAGATCATGTATGATTAATACTTTTATGGATTTTTCAGAATTTATAATTCTTATGATCATTCATTTCATGAGATCTTTAAATAGTTCAAAGGAATCAAAATTTTCAATCGTTGGTTCGTATGTCAGTCCTTTCATGAAATCAAAGTTCTAATGATGCCTAATTTTAGTCAAAGACATTTTCTTATGCTTAGTTTCATGTTACTGCATGGGGATTCACATTTTATTATGGTCTTTCAACACGATTCACTTAGATCAATCATATTATAATCCATAGTGGTTAATTTCTTGGGGATTCTTATTAATTCAAGCTTAGATCCATGTCAATTACATATCTAACATGTGTATTTTAAAGGAAAACTCCATGGATCTATCAATAGAGAGAATCATGAGATCAAAACATACATAGATTCAAAAAATTTCATGCCCCGAAACCTATATGCAGAAATCAGGGTATAAATATAGAAAGACATGTGTGTGACATTGTGGATCTCCAAGTGTGACATCTTGACTCTTTCCTTGCGAAAGGAGTCCTTACTTAACTTACCTAATTTGTAGTGTGTATATATATATATATATATATATATATATATTCCTTTCATTCTTTTGTCTAATTAATTGTCCTCAATTATCAACAACATTTGCAGTAGAAACATAAACGTAAAGAAACATCCATCATCATCAAGTATAGCAGAAATATAAACATACACATTCTTAACTATGCAACGGAATGTAACTAATAAACTCCAGACATCCATATCAAATAAACTATAATTCTCTAGTTTGACAGTAATAATAAAAGGTTATCCAATTGGTCATCATAATCCCATGTGACCAACTAGAAAAAACTAAACATCCAAATGAATTCTATCTCAATACATCACTGTCTCATACATGAGTGCTGAAAATAAAGCTAGCAGAAAGAAAATAACATAAACAGTCATCTCGTCTTACGAGCCATCTCTACAATTGGATCTGTAAGCAATCACATACTAGGAGGCACCATCTGAAATGATGTTAAAAACATGGGTAGGCTATAAAGCCCGTGAGAGAACATACATAATGTCCCACGAAGTAAATTGAATGTGCATAAATATGACTCAATATCAAATTGGAACATACATAATATATATGAATCAAACTAGCTATACAATGATTAAAGTCTAGTAAAGGTACTAAAAGTACTAAAGCCAAATCAACAGAAGTCCATAACTGAAATAAGTAAGGTGTAGCTCATAAGGAAAGTAAACATGTAATGAAAGTGTTTACTACCAAAAAACTCTTACATAAATAGGTTTTAGCACCTCTCAAATAAGCTGTCTTAGCTATAGACATCAAAATCAGGTGCATACTCATGGAAGCTTAATGCAACTTTTAAACTCACATAACCCATGAAGGGCTTCTAACAAAAGACACCTCGGATCAAACCAACTCAACGCATGTAGGGTTTCTGAACCAAATCTCGTCAATACACCTCGTATTAAATCTCACAGATGAGCCCATATAGGGACTCTAACAAATCTAAAATCATGTAACCTACATAAGGTCTCCGACAAAACTGAAATCTCATACAGAACTGGTGGGTATCTAGTATTGTCTTCACCTATTGATGTGACCCATTAGGGTACTTGAAATGGGTCATAGATCTTCTCCTATTGATGTGACCCAGTGGTTGGGTACCTGAAATGGGTAAGAAGACCATCTTCACCTATTGATGTGACCTAATGATTTGGTACCTAAAATGGGTCGTAAGACCATCTTCACCTATTGATGTGACCCAATGGTTGGGTACCTGAAATGGGTGATGAGACTGTCTTCACCTAGATGTGATCCAGTGATTGGGTACCTAAAATGAGTTATCAGATCGTCTTCACTTGTTGATGTGACCCGGTGATTGGGTATCTAAAATGGGTTATAAGACTGTCCTCACCAATTCATGTGATCTAGTGATTAGGTGCCTGAAATGGGTCGTAAAACTGTTTTCACCTATATATGAATCCTGATAATTGGGTCAAAGCCAAATCTTTGAATGCAAACGATACTTTAAAATCCATGCATATATAGACTAAAACGTAACTACATAAGGATACAATGCAAGAGATGTCAATGTAGTAAAACTCATAGGTGAAAAAAGGTAAAACCAACATTTAAAAATCAAATGAAAGTAATAGCTCATATTCACACCAAAACCAAATACTCAAAATTCCGCTTTTAACTTTCCAAAACCAACAAGAGTATAAAAGTCCTAAGGAAGACATGTGTATGCAATGCCACTAATATAGGACTCATTGGATCAAGTATAAGTGGATATAATCAAGTGGAAAGAATAATAATAACATTAACGACCAACTAGCATATGAAGTAGAATAAGAAACAAAGCTTGGAGTTAATCACATTAAGAAAAGACTACCAACTAGCAATAATGATATGAATAGAAATCTCAAGTATGGGGAAATCAAGGCAAACATCAAGCATATTGAATAAAAATAATTTTTCTCTTTTATTTCATAAGGATCCAACCTTATTACATTCAAACATATATAAAACTTAGGATTCCAATAAATCTATGATGGTAGTATAAGAGAATGAGTAAATCTTAGCTAACACATGCTCAAAATGGAGAAGATCTAGCAATGCACACGTAGAATCCAAAAATTTCATGTAAATTAGAGTTTCTACCTAGGCCTAATACAAGAAGTCACTCTATGGAATATACGGAATTCACCAACTCATATAGTTCTAGACAACATGAGAGAGAAAATTGTAATCTCACCCCAAAAGTTAATAAAAAATGGAGGAAAATGCAGAAAATCAAAGGAATAGTACAATTTACATTAGAACCCACAAATCCTCCATGGATCTAGTGTTTGGTTGAAAGAAACTTATCAAACTCCCAAAGCAAAGAAATCAAAAGAAGAGAAACTAAAATCTCATCCAAACTAAAGATTACAAATGAATAGAAGGACAAGAAGCCTAAGGAGTAGCACCTCATGTATAAAAACTCACTCAAAATCTCATAGACCTAGAAATCAAGTGATGGAAACTTGCCAAAATTCATAGATTTAAAAATCAAGTGGTAAAGAAACCAAAATACCAATTAATTTTAGGAAAAACCATGAAGAAAACAGTAGGAGAACAAAGGAGTACCACATCATGTATGGATACTCACAAATCTTGGTATTCTTCTTGTTCAAACTCCAAAATCTTTAACCACCTCTTTCCCTTTTCATCTATTATCCGTAAAATGATGTAGACCTAACATTAATTAAGTAGAACTAGAAGATTCAAGAAGAAATCCACTTTTCTTAGAAAGATTTTCAAAGTTGGGAGTGAAACTTAACAATTTGGGGAAGAACTCCCATACTTAGCCTCCAATTCTCCCAAACCTCTCAACGTCTTTCTCTCTTTGTTCTAATGAGGCTAAATGACTTAAATGTAGTGTTATTAGGGTTATAACTCATTCAAGATGAGATCCCACATGTGTGGGGGTCCAAAGAGAGAAAGTCACATGATTTGGGGTATTTCCCCCATCTTTTTGACTTTCCAGACCTTGAGCCCTTGCCCCAACTGGTGAGCACTCAAGACCCCCCTTGCGAGCCTTTGTGGGGTGTGGCGAGTGCTTGGAAACCCCTACTGGGAGCCCTCGCGAGGTGTGGTGAGTGCTCGTGGACCTTCACCATAAGCCCTCGCCCCATATGGCAAGCCCTTGCGGTCCCCATGTCTATTTTTTCTATCTATGGAAAAATTGCCATAACTTCTTCCAAAAAACTACAAATTGTGCATGTTGTTTAAGGAGTTGGAAAGTAGACTCGAAGACCTTTTCATTGATGTATAGATTATACTCAAATTTCCTTAGGATTGGTACAGGTTTGCTCATGAAGTTATCCCAATTACACATTTGAGAAAACTTTGAAACTTAACAAGTTCACGGTCCAACTTGGGTTCTACACTTCTAACTTACTCCAAAGGGTATTTAAACCACTTTAGGATCTTTCTAAATATATGAAATGATAATTTTGTCCTTATATGTGTTAAATTACAGTTTTTCCCTTTAAATGCAGAACGGGGTGTTACAAATTTTATGACAATTCATATGAGATTTCAATAGATAATAATGAATTTATCAAAGGAATTGATTGTAGATGATGGAGTAGTTTTCAACTTGCATGTGAATCACTTAAAATCAAAGGATCATCAAATTAGAGAAAATCTCTCATAGTTTCCAAATAACAAACAATGAAATTCTTCATCAATTCACAAGGAACTACAGAAATTCATATAAGGAAATGTTCTGAGTTTGAAAGAGTACTTATTATCAAGGATTCATTTAATTTGAGGATCACAACTCTCATAAATTCCAATAACAATGTCTTAACCATAAGAATTCTTCCAACAAATAAAGAACTACATAGATCAAAGAAGGAGAAGTGGATGAGTTTGCATAAGTACTTATTACCAATCTCTCTTCTCAAAACCTTGAGATCCAATCATGCCTTAACTCTCAATTTCTAAAAATAATACATAGGTCACATAAGAAAACTCTCTAGATCATGAATCTAATGTCAAAACCCTCAAATTTTAACTCATCAAACATAGATTTAAGGATTTGGGATACCTTTGGTTTAGGAGAGCAAAATTCTCCTTTCTATCCCAATTCTTTCTCTTTTCATTTATATGTTCTAAATGGCCTTTTAGACCTAAATGAGGTCACAAAGTGTTTATATTTCATCACAATTGAGATCTCATACATGTGGGGGTCAAATTAGGGTGTGCCACATCATTTTGTACGTATTTTTATTTTTTTTCCGATTCTCGAGTTGTGACCGATCAGGAGATTTGTGACTTATACTGTCGTGACTCATTAGGTATCTTTTGATCGGTTACACTCGTAACCCATCATAAGATTCATGATTGATCACGAATTCTATAAAACTTCTTCAAAGACAAACCTGAGAGCCTTGATCCTTAATTCGTGATCGATCACGCCCGTGACCAATCAAAGATATTGTGATCGGTCACGCTCATGACCCATCAAAAGATTTATGATCGGTCACGAATTCTACAGATTTCGGGAATTTTTTTTAGGATATACACTTCATGGAAAAAATGGCTATAACTTTCTTTAGAAAACTCCAATTTATGCATCATTTAAAGTTTTAGAAATTAGATTCCTAGAGTTTTCCAATGGTGCATGGTTTATACACAAATTATTTCGGAATTAGTACAGGTTTTTCAATGAAGTTACCCCAAATATACTCTTAGGACAACTTTAGGACTTGACAAGTTCAAGACTTATCTTTGTTTTCTTTACTTATAATTTCATTCTATTGGGTCTCAAGCACCATAATGGACTTCCTGAAAATGTTCAAAGACTATTTTACCTTTACACATGCTTAATTGCATTTTTTATCCTTTTAATGCATTAGGGGTATCACACAACGTATTCCATATTTCGATGTTGAGGATATACATGCGGGACCCATCCCATGTGTTGAGAACACTTTAAGTGCGAGAAGACTTATCCTATAGGGGGCACTTCGCAACAAAACTGTTTTATATGTAAAAGTTTTATGGCGTAATCATGATATTGAAGAAGCCACCTGGGAAGGAGATGATGAAATGAAAGCAAAGTACCCACACTTATTCCTACAATAGCAAGATGAATATAGAAAAAAAATCTTAAATTATTTCTTATCCTATTCATTTATTTGGTTGAATCAATAAAATCATTCATTTAAAATTATTTTCACATAATCAAACCATTCATCTTAAATTATGTTTTCAAAATTCTCATATTCTCAAATCATTTCCTGTCCCGTTCATTCATATTCTCTAAAAATTAAACTGATTAATCAAGCCATTCTATACATATCTAAAGTCAATAAAAACGTAGAATCATTCATCTCAA
>JAOXJP010229058.1:0-11014 GCA_025762735.1 Platanus orientalis | reverse complement strand
CAAATTTTTATGCCATTTCTTATAAATTCAACAAGATCACATTTTATTTCTTGCATTTTATTTTCTGTTGCTTCCTTTATTAACCATTTCCTCTCATTATTCTCGACAACCTTTGTCTTGTTTTCCGTCTCTTTGTGGGATCGACACCTCAAACTTGCTATAACAACCGAAGTGTAGCTTGAGCATAATCACCCTTTCATCTATTCTCTGTAAAATGATATGGAACTAGTGTAAATTATATTAAACATGAAGATTTATGAAGAAAATGAGCTAACCTTGAAGATTTCTAGAGTTGGGAGTAAAACTTACCCAATTTGGGAAAGAACTCCCACACTTAGTTCCTAAACCCTTCAAAACTCTCTAACTCTTTCCCTATTGGTGTAAATGAGGTCATTATCATTTGTTTATCATATTTATAGGGTCTTGGGTCGATTTGGGGGGTCTCACACTCCCCAAGATGAAGAAAAATCAAATTTTCTTCAAAAAATCGCATTATGGGTCATTTGGATCGATTTGGGATCGATCCAACACTTTTTAAAAAATTTTCTACGACCCTAGAGGTTTTAGATCAATCCAAATAAGTTTAGATTTTATTTGAATTGATCCAAATAAGTTGGATCGAACTGGAAAGTTTGGATTGATCCAAACAGGTTTTTTTTGGTTTTTTTCCCTTACACTAAAACACTTATAACTTTCTCTATAGAACTTGGAATCGATCTCCGTTTATTGGGTTGGAAACTAGACTCAAAGAAATTTTTAAAAAGGTATAAATCATACCTTAATTCACTCGGGTACCCTAAATAGGCAGGTCTATCAACACAAGCATCTCGTAGTAAAATGAGCATAACTTCTTCTAAGAAACTCATAATTGCACACTGTTTATTTTGTTAGAAAGTATAATCCAGAGATTTCTATAAAGATATGAAATGGCCTAAATACTCTCAAAATTGGTATAAGAGGGCCCGTAAAGTTACCCCAAATGCGAAATCAGATTAACTTTCAAACTTACCAAGTTCAAGGCCCAACTTAGGTCTTACACTTCTAACTTGGTCCAAAGGGTTCCTAAACCACTTTATGATATATCCAAACATATGAAATAAAAATGTTACCCTTATAGGAGTAAAATTACATTTTTACCCTTTAAGTAAAAAATATGGGTCATTACATGAGCAGAGTGGATAGCACTAATGAATTAAAGTCCATCTGAACTTTGTAGTCATCGGTGTGGAAGGTGAATCATCGAGGTTGGAGTCATGGATGTTGGACCGAAACACCCGAACCGTCTCTTCTTAAATAACTCCCTCAATCGTCATGAGGGATTCCCAACCTCCATGAATAAGCTCATACCCTATGAGATGATCGAATAGGGTCTTCTCATTGACGTGCCGCTCAGCTGTAATCAGCTTCTATGAAAAATAGTTTGTGTAGTTGGAGGGACGTGTGGGATCTAGGAGTGCCCCAAAGTTCATGGGAGGTGCTCTCTTTTGCTTCTGAATAGGCAACTTTGAGGAAGTTGTTGTGCCCTTCCATTTGGAATCATCTTGCTTTGATGGAGTCAATTTAGTAAGTGAAAGAAATGAAGAACTCAATGGAATGCAATGGAAATATGACCAAAAGAGAATAGTGTGAAAAAATCTTCTCTTTAGGCTTTTTAAATGACTAACTGTTTGTTTTCCCTCAAAACTGCCATGTCGGATCGATCTGGCAAGGCTGGATGGATCTAGTGGGATCCGAATTGATCTGATTGTGCAAAAAGTGCATAGTTTGGTCTGTAATTCTTGAATTTTATGCACACGCCCTAAATTTCTCCTTCTTTAAATCTCATACAACCTAATTGCACTTCTCAAGTGCTTGAACCTTTATAATCAAGAGGCTTTGTGAAAATATCGGCCAATTGATTCTTGGTTTCATTAAACTTAAGGGTGATCACTCCTTCTTCTACTAAATCCTATATAAAGTGATGCCTAATGTCTATATGTTTTATTTGAGAGTGTTGAACAGGGTTCTTTGAGATTTAAATAGAACTTTTGTTGTCTATAAACAACTCCATGATTGATTGTTCAAGATCATAGTCTTTCATCATTTGCTTCATCCATATAAGTTGAGTGCATCCACTCCTGCTACAATGTACTCGTCTTCAACCATTAATAAAGATATTGATTTTTGTTTCTTGATGTGATAAGGTACAAGGCAATTCCAGACATAAAAATACCATTCACTTGTGCTTTTTCTTTCATCTATATTACCAACTCAGTCAGCATCTGAATAACCGGCTATGACACTATTGGTATCAAATGGATACCACAATCCATAATTTAGAGTTCCACAAATATATCTAATGATTCTTTTTATGACTTTTAGATGCAACTCTTTTGGATAAACTTGGTGTCTAGCACACAAACTAACACTAAAGGATATGCCTGGTCTACTCGTGGTGAGATAGAGAAGACTATCTATCATACTCCTATACATCTTAATGTCATCATTCTTGCCCTTAGTATCTATGTTAACCTTTTCACTGGTACTGATGGGGGTATGAAGTGATTTGGATTTGGGCATTCCAAACTTGGACACTAAGTCTTTGGAAACTTTGGATTGGTTTACAAATATATCATTCTTGGTTTACCTAATTTGAAGTCCTAGAAAGAACTCTAATTCCCTTTTCATAATCATTTTGAATTCACTCTTCATTGTATGAGCGAATTCATGCGTCATATCTTCTCGAGTAGCACCAAATATTATGTCATCAACAGATATTTAGGACATGAGTTGGAATCATCCTTCTTCCTTATGAAGAGTGTTTTGTCAACCTTTTCGAATTGGTTTTCAAGAAAGAATTTAGTCAACCTTTTATACCAAGCTCTTAGAGCTTGTTTGAGACTAGAGAGTGCCTTTTTTATCATATACACATGATTAGGCCTATAAGGGTCTATGAACCCTTCGGTTGCTCCACATATACTTCTTCTTGGAGAACACCATTCAAGAAAACACTCTTGTCATCCATTTGAAATAATTTAAATTTCAAATGACATGCAATGAAAAGAAGGATTCTAATCGACTCTAACCTTGCTACAGGAGCAAAGGTTTCCTCAAAGTCTATTCCTTTCATTTGAGCATACTCTTTAGCAACTAAGTGTGCTTTGTTTCATACAATGGTTCCATGCTCATCCATCTTATTCTTAAAGATCCATTTGGTACCAATAATATTTTTGTCATTTTGTTTCTCCACAAGGTACCATGCATCATTTCTTTTGAATTAATTAAGCTCTTCTTGCATAACCATGATCCAATCCAGATCATTAAGAGCTTCGTTGACCTTATTTGGCTCAACCTTGGATGTAAAACAGTATGGCTAATGATATTCTCTAATTTCTTTCTTGTTTTAATACCCTTATCTGGATCTCCAATTATGTCTTTTAAAGAATGTCCCTTAATTAATCTCTTTTCTTTTGGACGTCTCTCATCCTCATCATTTACCCCCTCTGACTCACTTCTAGACTCATGAGAAGTTGCAATCTCAATTATTTTGGGGTTAATTTGAGGATCTTTTTCTTTTTTCTTTCCCTTGTTGATCTGAGTCTTGGGTTGGTCATCAATGATGACATTTATAGACTCTTCCATACTATAAGTTATTTTGTTGAAGACTCTATAGGCCTTGCTTCTACATGAATAACCAAGGAAGATTCCCTTGTCACTTTTGGAATCAAACTTACCTAAATTTTTTTTCTCTCAAGATATAGCAAGTACTTCCAAAGATTCTAAAGTAGTTTAAATTGGGGTTGTTCCCATTCAATAGTTCATATAAAGTCTTTAAAGATCCCGGCCTTAAAAACACTTTATTGCTTGTATAACAAGTGGTGTTCATGGCTTCAACCCAAAACCTCTTAGGAAGATTTTTATTTGAAAGCATGACTGTTGCCATGTCTTGTAAGGTCCTATTATTCCTTTCGGCTACCCCATTTTGTTAGAGAGTTTTGGGTGTGGAGAATTCATGTTTAATCCTACATTCATTATAGAAATTAGCAAACTTGCTATTTTCAAATTCACCTCCATGATCACTTCGAATTCTCTTTATTGTGAGTTCATTTTTTATTTGCAATCTAATGCAAAGATTTTTGAACTCATCAAATGCTTCAGATTTCTCGCTTAAAAATGATACCCATGTATATCTAAAGAAATCATCTACCATGACCATAAAGTATATTTTGCTACCAAGGCTTTCAGTTCTAGTTGGTCTGGCTAAATCCATATGGATGTGCTCTAGTGGTCTAGTGGTTCTTATATTGGTCAACTTTTTATGTGATGCTCTTGTTTGTTTACCAAATTGACAACCATTACATATTTGACTTTCTTGTCTACCAACCACTCATCTTATTGTGTGATAAGGCATGTGTCGAGTCTATCACTCCTAAAGATAAAACAATTGTCGCCATTGCGAATGCATTTGGTAACAATTTCTTCCTTATCCTTTATGTGGTAGTCATCCTTTGAAAAGCCAACCTTATAGCCTAAGTCACATATTTTACTTATGCTTAGTAGGTTATGTTTTAGGTCATCTACAAATAGTACATCTTTTAGAATTAGAACTCCAGGTATTTCAATTATACCTCTACCCATAATCTTTGCAGTGTTCCCATCTTCAAAAGCCACACTTCCTTCCCTTTCGGAAACATAGTGTGAGAATAGGGATTTATCTCCCATCATATGTCTTGAGCATCCACAATCAAGATACCATTGAGAGGTATTTCTTGCTTTAAGAGCTGTATGGACTGCAAGACACTTGAGCTCTCCTTTCTTGACCCATATTAGCTTTGTTTTCATATTGCTAGTTTGATTCAACTTTTTTTTTCTTTTCTAGATTTCCATTTTCAACATTATGAAAGTAGGATCTTTTTCTTGGATTGTACAATTTCTTTGTGTTTCTTTGAAAGGGTTTAGCTTTAAGATCATTCATCATTTTTCTATATTCTAGTTTCATATGACCCATCAATCCACAGTAATAACATGTGATTGGTGAATATCTAGAAGTAGAAGCATGAGAATTTTTTCTCCAAGAATCTTTTCTTTCATTATTTATGAGAGTTCTTTCCTTAAAAGAAGAGTTAAGCTTCCTACCATAGGATATCTTAGAATGCGAGGTTGAGGCTTGAGATGTATCTATGACCTTCCCTTTATAGGAACTATTTTGCCTATTCTTCCAAGATCTTGGCTTGAAATAAGGTGTTTGACCTATTAGCTTTTTGTCAAGATTTTTAGGTGCTTAAGAAGTTGATTTTCCTTTATAGGTGAGAAACCTGTTTCCTTTATAGGATTTTCCTCAATATTGGGTCTTGGGCCTTTGTGATTGAGAAGTATTTTGCACCTTCTCTTTACTTTTTACAGAGGAAATTGTTTGGCCCTTATTGTGATTAGAAATGTTTGCCTTGTTATATCCAAGACCACTTCTATCACAGCTCTCCTTACCCATTTAACATCTTTTCAAGTTTAGAGTTTCCTTGGGTAAGCATGGAAATTGACTTTCTTTTGTCTTCCTCAAGCTCTTTAATTTGATTGAGATAGTCTAGAGACTTCCTAGTTAATTGAGCACAAGTTAAGTTTAAGCCTTTGTTTCTTTATTTTAACTCATTAACTTGGCTTTCAAGATCAAGTATATCCTCATATGCTTCTCCTTTTTCGGTTTCTAGGATTTCGATATTTTCTTCTAATTCAAGAGTTCTAGAGTTACTTGAATCATCATTCCTTTGGTTTTCTAATTCTAGAACCTTCTTAGCTAGGATTCCTTTTTCCTCAATGATTTTTTTCTTTTCTACCTTTCTATTTACTTTTTCCACATTAAGAAAATTAATCCTAGATTTTTAACTCTCAAGTACAAAGCATCAACTTGTTGTTTTAGGACTTAGTTTTCTTCTTCTAAGGATGAACCCTTGGAATACTCTAATTGTTTAATCATTTCTTTAAGCTTGAGGTTCTCATATAGAAGATTAGAGTTACTCTCAAGTAACTCAACATTCCCTATGGAATCATTATTCTTTTCACTTAATTTATTAAGTAGTTATTTGTTTTCTTTCCTAAGTTGAGTGAGAACTTTTTCTAATGAAGTGCTTTCTTCAAAGAGTTTATCAAAAGCCTCTTGAAGTTCACTTTCATTTTCTTCGTTTTCACTCACACTCATTTTCACTACTTGATTCGTCATTAGAATTACTGAAAGCTACAAATGCAACAACACTTTGCAAAGATTCCTCTTCATCACTAGATGATTCTTCTTCCGAATTATTGATGTTGTCATCCCAAATAGCAGTTATTGCCTTTTTATATTTGTCTTTAGATTTAGATCTTTTGTTGGTACATTCGGAGGCAAAATGACCATGTCCTTTGCATTCATAGCAAACGACTTCATCTTTGGAGGTTTCTTTTCTCCTAGATGGATCCTTGGTTCTTTTAGAAGGAAATTTTTTTCTAAAGCTTTTAACGTTTTTCTTGTAAAATTTCCTAAAGCCCTTTGTGATGAAAGCAACTTCATCTTTGAAATTTTCTTCTGGGCTAGATAGCTCTTCTATTTTAAGAGAAACTCCCTTCTTTTTTACATTTGGTTTTAATGTCATTTTAAAGTTTTGTAGGGACCATACAAGTTCTTCCACTACTAAGGTGTCTATGTCTTTTCTTTCTTCAATAGCAGTTATCTTGGGGGTGAACCTATACAGAAGTGATCTAAAGATTTTTCATACTATAACATCTGATTTTAGTGGATCTCCAAGTCTCACCTTGAAATTCATTAGGTTTTGAAACTTAGTGTAGAAGTCAATAGATTTTTCATCTTCTTTCATTTTAAGTTCTTTGAACTTAGTGGTGATCATTTGAAGCTTTGACTTCTTGACCACACTGGTTCTTTCATGGGTTACATCTAGTAAATCTCATGCTTCTTTATCCAAAGTGAGTAAGAAAATCCACCAAAACTCATTTTGGGTGACAACATAAAATATGGCATTCAATGCCTTATAGTTTGCAATGTGTGCCTTCTTTTGGGCACCATCCCAATCTTTTTCCTATGTAGGTGGTCCCTTTCAACTTTGTTGGATTAACAACCATACCGTAAGGTCTATGGCTTAAAGAAAAGTACCCATCCGTATTTTCCAATACAGGTAGTTATTCCCATTGAAGAATGGAGGCTTCGAGGTAGAGTAGGCTTCTTCCAAGTTAGCCATTTAGACTTATACTCTAGGAATTAGATTTTTCCACTCTAGTTGTTAGACCGTATAAGAGTAGCCTATGCTCTGATACCAATTGAAAATCCAGTTTTGATCCTAGAGGGGGGGTGAATAAGATTTATTAAATTCTTTTAATTATCCCTTAATTAATTTTTCAATTGATTAATGCTCAATATGTAACATGAAAATCAGTACACTTGTTTTGTTTAAATATTTTTCTTAATTACAAGTGTTATTCAATGGCAATTAAAACCAATGTTTTTATTGCAATATAAAATTATTATAATGAAAGAACATCAAATGAATTAATGAACATGTCAAGATAAAAGAGAGTGGTAAAGACAATTTGCAACATACAGCACAAGGTTTTATAGTGGTTCGGCACTTGGCCTACATCCACTTTCAAAGCTCACACTAAGCTACTAGATTTTATTTAGATTGAATACAATTAAAATCAAGGTAAAATTCTAAAACCTATCCACACTTGGTGTCCCTGTCTAGTACTAACTCTATTCCTAGTGTCTCCAACGGAAATGGTCTACACCTTCAGTGTCTCCAACGGAGGTGCTAAGTTTACACTACTGGTGTCTCCAGTTGTAGTGCCAAGGTCTACTCCCAGTATCTCCAACGAAGGTACTAATTTTTATGAAATTTTAAATGAATTAATAGGAATTACCTCAAAATGTTGATGTATTGCATGTAATTCCTTGAATGGTAGTTGCTCTTTGATGAGCTGATAAGCCTTATTATTCCACTAAGCTCCCAAGTGATGCTACTTTGCTTCTTAGCACTTCTTACGAGGGTTTACTCAAAAATAAACCCTTATCCTTGTTTCCCTTTCTTGGTCTTCAAGAATAAAGTGTTTAGGAAACACTTAAAGGCTCTTAAGATCTTCAATGAATGTTCATAAAGAGAGCCTTGACTGTTGGTGGATTAACTGCCTTAGGTTTATTTTCTTTGCACAGAAATCTTTCTCTTTGTGTTCATGTGTGTTTTATGACTCAATGAAAACCCAAGTGTACTTATAGGGGATGAGCTAGGTCGTGCTCCCTTGATTTGTCATAATCCCTAACAGATAAATAATCTTCATCGCCCATATAAGTTTATTTCTATATTTTTTATGATTCTACGATGTTGGATCTCTTCGGCACTGTCGGATTGATTTGACTCTACTAGATTGATCGGGTGTCTCAGACAAAAAGTCCTGAGACATGCTAGATTGATCTAGGGGCCATGTTGGATCTATCCGACATCCCCTTATATTGATCCAGTAAGTATGAATTGATCCGGCACCCCCGGATCGATTCAATTCTCCTATTTTGTTACTATTTTTCCTTAATCATGCACCCAACCATCTTAGGACTTATGCAAAGGCCATGGCTTGGTCCGTCAGGTTACATAAAGGTTGGTAAGTCTCTTAAACCTATGTTTATCAGACTATCATTATATTTACCTTCATATACCTTTCTTGAGTTCGATGGAGCTTTTGATCTTCGAGTCTGGAATTCCTGTAGCTTGGGGAATGATCCATCATTGGCTTCAAGTGCTTGGAGTTTGTCTTCAATAAGACCCAAGGACACTTAATAATTACGACAATGACCAACATATGCACTATATACCATGCCTAATCTATCACTCCATGTATTTTATACACTATGGAATTGACAATTTACATCAACAAAAAGGTCCTTATAAAATTTTTTTCTTTACCATTAAATCATTGAATTTAATTAGATCATACATTACCTTTCATAAATGTAAAGGAAAATAAATTTCTAACCATACTATTATCATAAGCAGTGGAATCTAACTTCCAAATCATTAAAATCATAGTGGAAGAAATCTAACTATTAAAAATAAAATCTCTTCAAATAACTTTATTCCTTTAAATAAGCTTCTTATAACTAAATCTAAATTAATCTCTCATAACCTCATAACATAATAATCTCCAACATGAGTCCATAAACATAAATTGAAATAAAAGGTCTGAACATATAACTGAAATATATATTAAAAAGTAAATCTTCTAATCTATCTTCTCTTCGTATTATGTCTTGTCTTCTAGTGTTTCATGGGCTCACCTACAAATATATATATATATAAAGAGAGAGAGAGAGAGAGAGAGAGAGAGCTAATCTAGAAAAACAACATTATGAATGGGTGAGTTCATAGTTCGCAGGTAATAACATAAGAACTACAACAGAATATGAGTCAAGACTTAGCATGAATATTTTCAAAAAATTTTACTCACTTTACTAAAAACATAATTGAACTAAGATTTCTAAACAAGCTGAAAACTTTGTATGCAATTTTCACACTTTCTTATGCAATGACTTTAAAATTAAAACTTATTTTATTTATTTTTATTTTCATCTTATGCTCTTAATTGTACAAACAAAAACTTAATACTTGACTTATCAGACAAAAATCTATCTTTCTTATACCAAACTTTATTTATGAAACTTCTAAAGTTTTAACACTTTGTAACACATATAATCCTCCTAGGGTCTTCAAAACATTAATGTTCACTTTCTCATAACCATCTAATGGTCTCCTAATACAATCATCTAAGTTTTTTTATATTCAACTCATTTAAAGTCTCTAATGTACTTCTTGAAACAAACACTCTTCTGATTAGAGACTTCTAATACATAGTGGTTATCTCACATACGAAACCTATGAGTAGGTCTCTGAATGGTTCTTACATACAAAACCTATAAGCATAGTTTTGAGAACTGAACTGGCCATTCAACTGGTTTGGTGGACGGTTAAGCTCCAACTGGGTTCAACCATTGTTTTATATAATCTAACGGCAATTCGCTTCACATGATTAAAATGTAATAAAATACCAAAAAAATTTAAAAAAAAATTATAATGCATTTGAAGGCTTATGACTGGGTTTTTAAATTTTTGGACATACCAAAAAATAAAAACAATTAATGGAAAGTGGAGTTAGAATTTGGAAAGACATATTTCTATTTTTTTCATTTTAATTTACTAAAAAATAAAAAATGGTTGGTTATATTATAATCAGGTTCATAAAAAACAAGCCGGTTTTCATCGATTTTGTCCAGTTTTACCGATTATAGGTGGTTTTTAGTATATTACGATCTTAAGCTTCTATCGTATCGCTTAAGGTGCTGACTTAGGTTAAACTAAGTCGGATCATCTATTTTGGTCAAGTTTTAAAAGCCATGTCTATGAGTAGGTCTCTAAATGGTTCTCATGTACAAAACCTTTAAGAGGGTCTCTGAATAATCTATCTCAATTACAAAACCTTTGAGGGGGTCTCTAAATAATCTGTTCTAGATACAAAACCTATGAAGGGGTCTCTGATAATTTATACTAGATACAAAACCTCTGAGAAGGTCTCTGAATATATAACCACTATGGTGTCCATCTCTAATCACTACTTTCTTTTAAACATATAATTCACAAAGGATCTCTAAAATAATAAACTAAAATGGGTCTCATAACAAGAACCACATTGGGTCTCTTTCTTCAAATATAACCTTTAAGGTCTTCAAATCATTCATAACTCTCATGAATCACAGAATTTCCCTCTCATCTTCAAATTCAAATCATACTAATTCTTTCAACCGAACTTCCTATGGAAACTTAACTCTTAATAGAAAATAATCACATGTTTTGTCCTAAACCAAAAATTAATATACTGTACCATTTATAGACTCATGCTAATAAAGGCTTCAAACAAAACATTACATAATTAAGCCGGAAAAGATTGTATACGGAAATCTGCTTTTCCTGATATATTAGGATGGCATTAGGGGGTGGAAACGTCAGTACTG
>JAOXJP010229057.1:0-11014 GCA_025762735.1 Platanus orientalis | reverse complement strand
TATATATATATATATAAATCATTTTTAAAAATGTACATATCTTAAATCATCAAAAAAAACAAATCACTTAGTTAATAATTGATGCGATTTTGTATTTATAAAGAGATTTGATTCTATTAAAATAATAATAAAATTATTTATATAGAATTGTTTTTCAAAGATATAATGTTTATGTCAAATTAGTTTAAATCAAATCGATAGTACTTGTTACCAACTGATTTGATATCTTTAAATAAAAAATCTATTGAACATTAGTCAAGATGTCATTTTTATGAATAAAATTCAAAAAAAAAAAAAAAAACTATTTGTATGATGTCGTGTGTTTAATGAAGTAATGATCTAATTATTATTTTATAATATTTAAATCAATATCATTTGAATTTGATGCTTCATTTGACACTAACTTTTGGAGGTGCATTTAATTATTTACAATTTTACCCTTTTGATAGATGTTACAAGATGAACTGAGCCTGAGCCTGATCTTTGTGTGACGAGTTTGAATTAAGCTTGGCTAAGTTCGGTTCGTTGACACCCTTATATATAGAGGGCTTGTGGGACGAGTTTTAACTCCCAGTAGAATTCATATACAAGATTTTAGCTTGGGCTGTGGATACTCTCATAGACGTCTAATCCAATTAAACTCTAACACTCACCCTCTCTAATTTGGTTTGAGATCTTGTGATTGGTGTGTGAATCACTTCCAAACTTGGAAAAGGGGAAAAAGAATATTGGGAAGCCATTTCAATTTTCAAGAATACACCCTTTAAGTCTCTAAGTGTCTTATTTGTCGGTGACGAGTGTGAATAAGCCAGTCCACTTGATCTGATCTAGTGTTTGTTTCTCGTCTATAACCTAGCATGCAGCACTTATAAAAATAGGGTTTTTTTTTTTTATAAATATATATGGAATAATGTACCATGTTCGTGTACCAAAATACCCTTCTTAGGTGCACTGTCCCTACCAAAAACCAACACCTCGTTTAATAGTTCACAAGTTGGGTTATGGCATTTCTCATACATGTATCTTATAGAGTATGTCATAGTTATACGGGGAGTAGTGTTAAGGTCAATGGTCGTTGTAGCCACTCATATATATATATATATATATATATATATATATATATAATAAAGTTGAACCAACAAAGCGAGAGAAGGGAGTAATGCCATGTGAATGGAACATCCACAAGAAGTCACTTCCCAAAATGAAACAAAGCAATGACTGTTAGCAGGTCATAATCACGCACTAAAAAACAATTAAAGATAGAAGTGAATAAATCAACAAACCAAAACTAGTAGTAAGTAGGACGGTTAGAAGATAAAAGGATTATTATTGTTATTATTATTAGAGAATTGTTACTTTCACATGCTGTCTTCATCTTTCATTTCCCATTTACTTTAGAGAGAGAGAGAGAGAGGTTTAGTGGTTTTAAAGGGGCTTAGGAAGGGCGAGGTGCAATGCACTAAGAAACTCAAATGAGTTTTCAAATACAGCAATCTTGTCTGTTTCTCCGCCAAAAGAGAACCTACTGACTTTTAAAACGATAGGGAAACAAACTGATAAAAAATAGCAAGAATATAAAAGTCGAAGAGTGCCGCACAACACTTGTCGGGAATAAACAAAAAATATATATATTCAGGTTTTTTCCTCGTCAGGATCTCTCATCCATTCCCTGTTCATGTCCATGTTCCTGATCACTTTCACGTCTGTCTCTTTTTCTCCCACTCGTTTTATCTGATTTTGTCACTTAATAAAATACTATAAATTGTGAACCATATATAAAATTTTGAAAAATCAAGATATGTTTCAACACAAAAAAAGATTTCTCGAGCAGTTCATACATACAAGCAATCTTCTATGAAAATGACTTCAGAAAAAGAGTCAATGTGTGATGGGGAAAACCATACTAAGGGTCCCACGAGTCAACCCCGATAAACCAGCACAACCCCGACCTTATATAGAATGACCTAGAGTGCTCCAAAAATGTCCGGTCCAGGGTCTTCTGACCCACCACATACCAAGGCTTTCGATGAGAAGATAGGAGTGTCCCTTGATACCCGGCTCCAAATATTCCATGAGTAGCCTCGACAACCATTCAAAGCACCCAAGACCTAAGACTACTCGAGACCCCAGGATCAAAGATTCCTTGACCTGCTAAGGTGTAATCACTCCGACGGCCCAATTTAAAGATAAACATGATCCGAAGACCGTTATGCGACTAGCATATTCTCTGCAGTAGACCTGCCAATTCTGAGAAAGAGACAAAGGTGGCAAGAGGAGATGCGCCTAAGAACTTGGAGGAAAGTTACATGCGAGAACGTGGGGGAAAATGACATGCAAGAACGTGGGAGAAAAACAACATGTTGGATCCGCCCTTACTCAAGCCTATAAATACGTGCACCTATTCAGCTTCCAAGTATAAAAAATCTGAAACCCTAAAGAGAAAGAAGGAGAATTCTGCTACTAGAGTCCCCCTGTTTACTGACTTAACCGTCGGAGAGTTAGAAGCCGAGACCCTGCCAGCGCTTAGCTTCCTGACCTTCTATTCGTTTATGTGCATAGGACCACCCTCATCAAATACTTGGGATGACCATAGGACCATTTGATTGGTGTAAAGGAGATGACAGAATCGATACACTATCAGTTGGCGCTATTTGTGGAAAATTCTTTATTTTTGACAGAATCTAAGGTCCGCATGGTCGAAACTAAGTCGATGGCGGCTCAACACGATCAAGGTGCTAGAGTTGATGGACTGGAAACCTCTGTCTTCAACGGAGCACGGCCCGAAACCCCAAGGGTGGACGTGCTTGAGCGGAAGATTCAAGGGCTGACAACGAATGTGCAGTTGTTGATGGAGTAGAACCGGGAGATTATACAAGAATTGAGGGGCCGAAGAGACGCACCAGGTGATGGTGATACGGGATAGCTATGATCTTAAGCCCCTCTAGCCTGAAGCCATGACCAGGGACGTGAGGATGAAGCTTTAAGCATCTCGGCCTCCCAATTTCAAGAGGCAAGTCACCATGGAGAAAAGGGTCACATCCTAAGCTCCTGGGAGGAGAGGATGGAAGATGTGAGAAAGGAGATGGCGGCAATGAGGGAAGCCTTGAAAGGAAAGGCCCCAGCTATCGTCGACGAGCTAATCCAAAGAACGAACCACCCTTTCACCCTTAAGGTAATGGCCCGACCCCACCTTGACAAATTTAAACCACCACAAATGGAGATATTTGATGGTGGCAAGGACCCCTTTGATCATTTGAAGGCCTACACGATGCACATAAACCTCCAGGCGGCCCCTGACGAAATTATGTGTAAGACATTCCCAGCTACAATCAAGGGGTCTACCAGGGTTTGGTTCAGTTGGTTGAAGCTTGGCAGCATATCAAACTTCACAGAACTAAGTCGGCAGTTCGTCGGTTATTTCATTGGTGGTCAGAGGCACCGAAAGCCAACAACTTATCTCTTGAATATCAAGTAGAGCAAAGGGGAATCATTACAGGACTATATGTCCCAATTTAACAAAAAGACGTTGCAAGTTGATGATGTTGATGAGAAGATCATTACTGCTCTAATGGCTAAGTTGCTGCCCTCCAAACTCTTGTTCTCTCTCTCTAAGAATCCCTCGACCCGCATGGTAGACCTTATGGTGAATGCACAACAACACATGAATGCTGGGGATACCCTTAACGTCAGGTGAGAACGGGACGTTGGGCTGAATTCGCAGCCCAACAAGAGAAAAAGGGAACAACAACAGACACCTCAGGAAGATAGGGGCGGCCGAGTGAGAGAAGGGAATGGTAATCATGGGATCGCCACAGGTCAACCTCCCCCAAAGTAGGTTTCAAAACTATACCCCTCTTAACGCATCCATGGAATAAGTGTTCCTCCATATCAGGGACGACCCAAGCATCAAGTGGCCCGAGAAGATCCATGCCCCTCCGGAGAAAAGGAGCTGTGATAAGTACTATCATTTTCATCGAGACCATAGCCATGAAACCAATGATTGTTTCTACCTGAAACAGTAGATAAAAGCCCTTATCCAACGCGGATGGTTGTAGAGATTTATCGTAGGATGGCAGCAGGTTAGACGTGAGAGCACCCGTCGAGACCTTCCTGCTCAAGAAGATGAAGGCTTGAAGGGCCAATCGCAGCGAAGCATCTCAAGTCAGAGCACTCTCCCATCACCTTCTCCACAGAAGAAGCCTGGGGGGTTTGTCAGCCGTAGGATGACCCCTTAGTGATGACATTAGTAATTTCAAACTACCTCACGCACTACATCATCATCAACAATGGGAGCTCGGCAGACATCCTTTACCTCTCGACCTTCGATCAAATAGGTGTCGAGTGAGATAAGCTCAGGCTTATCCAAGCGCCATTGGTGGGATTCAAGGGTGATAGGTTACTCCCACTAAGAGCAATCAGTTTGTCAGTCATTGTCAGAACAGGAGATTGACAGATAACTAAGATGATAGATTTCTTAGTGGTCGACTGCCCCTCAGCCTATAATGCAATACTTGGGAGGTTGACACTAAATCGGCTAAGGGCGGTCACCTCGACTTATCATCTACTGATGCGCTTCCCAACCGAGGGGGAATCGAGGAGGTTTGGGGATACCAAGTGGCAGTCAGGGAGTGTTATATGGCATCGCTCAAGTGGGAGCTAGCCCCAAAAGAAAGCATGTCAATTGATAGCCTAAAGGTCCAAGATGAGAGGGCCCGAGTAGTAGCAGAACCTGAAGAAGAACTAGAAGATATCACCCTCAATCCCGACACACCTGATGGAGTTACCCAAGTATAATCAGACCTGTCAGGAGAATTCAAAGCTCAGCTACGAGACTTTCTTATCAAAACTTGGGATGTGTTCGCTTGAACGCATGAAGATATGCTGAGAATAGATCCTTATATGGTTGTACACAGGCTGAATATGGACCTAGTCTCGAGGCCCATCAAGCAGAAGAAGAGAAAATTTTATCTAGAGCGGAACCAGGTGATCGCACAAAAGGTAGATAAATTATTGATGGTTGGCTTTGTGAGGGAAGTCCATTACCCCGACTGGTTAGCAAACGTGGTTATGGTGTAGAAACCTAATAGGAAATGGTGTATGTGTGTTGACTTCACCAACCTCAACAAAGCCTACTAGAAAGACAACTTCCCACTCTCGAGGATCGATACGTTGGTAGACTTCACGACTGGCTACCAAACCCTTAGCTTTATGGACGCCTTCTCGGGGTACAACCAAATAAAGATGCACGAGTCTGATCAGGAGAAAATCGTCTTTTATCACCGATCGGGGACTCTACTCTTACCGGGTCATGCCCTTTGGGCTGAAGAACACAGGGGCGACTTACCAGAGACTCGTCAACGATATGTTTAAAGGCCAGTTTGGAAGGAACGTCGAGGTGTATGTAGAAAACATGCTGGTAAAGAGCCTTTAAACTAAACAACACCTCTCAGATTTGAGTGAGACATTCCAGACCTTAAGGAAGCACAAGATGAAGCTCAGCCCCAACAAATGTGTCTTCGGGGTGTCGGCCCGGAAGTTCCTTGGATTTATGGTGTCACAACAGGGGATATATGCCAACCTCAAGAAGGTAAAGTTCATACTCGACATGCAAGCTCTCATAAACACAAAGGAGGTACAACGCCTGGCTGGGAGGGTTACGGCATTAAGTAGATTCATCTCTTGGGCCACAGACAAGTGTTGCCCCTTTTTTTGCCTGTTAAAGAAAGCTTTCTGCTAGGATGAGGAGTGCAACAAGGCCTTTTAGGAGCTTAAGGATCACCTCAAACGCCTACCATTGATCAATCAACCAAAGCAAAGCGAGGCGCTCTACCTATACCTATTAGTGTTAGAGACAACAGTGAGCTCAGTACTGGTAAGAGAAGAAGCCAGGGTATAAGCACCAATATACTACACCAGTAGAGCCTTCAGGGGGCAGAGGAAAGGTACCTGAGGGCGAAGAACATAGTGTTTGCACTAGTTGTGATGGCCTGACGGCTAAGGCCCTATTTTCAGGCTCACACCGTCCGGGTGCTAACAGGCCAACCACTCTAGACCATATTGCACAGGCTTGAGACCTCAGGGAGACTGGTCAAGTGGTCGGTAGAATTAAGCGAGTTCGATATCCAGTACCATCCCCATGGAGCCATCAAGGGCCAAGCCATAGTAGATTTCATCGCCGAATACACTTATGCGTCAAGCGTAAAAGCTGAAATGCATGAAAAGCAGCAAGAAGAAGAAGAAGTTGACCAGGTAGGATGGATTGTGCACATGGATGGTTCCTCCACCAATAGTTCAGCCAAGGGAGGAGTCGTCTTGATTACACTAGAAAAAAGTAAGCTCGAGTACACCATAAGGTTCGGGCTTAAGGCAACCAACAACGAGGCTGAGTATGAGTTGATGATCACAGGGTTGTGTCTCACCTACACACTTGCAGCCAGAAATGTAAAGGTCAATAGCGACTCTTAGCTTGTAGTAGGACAAGTACAAGGGGAGTATGGAGCGAAGGATGGCCAAATAAAATAGTACCTCGCCATGGTTGAGAAAGAGAAGTCCCAGTTCAAGCATTTCAGCATACAACAGGTTCCATGAGGGGATAACAAAAAAGTTGACAGGTTACCCAGACTTACATCTTCCACCAACGAAGTCCTAGGTCCCAGGATCCTCGTGGAGCACTTACCAGAGCCAAGTATCAAGGTAGAGGACCACAGAAAAGTTAACATGGCAAGTCCCGAGCTAGAATGAGCTAGTCAAATCATAAGGTATTGAAGAATGGCAAGTTGGTCGAGGAGAAGGAGGAGGTGAGAAAAGTAAAAACGCGGGCCTGTCGATATCTATTTCTTGGCAACACTCTCTACAAGAGAAGCTTCACTCTCCCTCTGCTCAAATGCTTGTCTGCAGAAGAAGCCAACTATGTTCTCCAAGAAATACACGAGGGAATATGCAGGAGCCATGCGGGGGGCAGGTCGATGGCCTATAAAGCAATCAAGGCTGGATACTATTGGTCTTCCATGCAAAAAGATGCTACTATCTTCGTTCAAAGGTGTGATAAGTGTCATAGGTTTTCCAACATCCCCAAGAAGCTCGCAGAAGAATTGGTCCCAATGGCGAGGTCTTGGCCTTTTGCACAATGGGGGACCGACATAGTTGGGCTGCTCCTCATAGGGAAAGGAGAAGTGAAGTTCTTAGTAGTAGCGATCAATTACTTCACCAAGTGGGTAGAGGCTAAACCCTTGGCAAAGATCATTGAGAAGAACATCCAAGACTTCACTTGGAGGTCCATTGTGTGCCTATTTGGCATCCCTTGAGTCATTATTACTGACATTAGTAAACAGTTCGACAACACCCAATACCAAGAATTCTATGTGGAACTCGGCATCAAGAATCACTCTTCTTCCCCTGCTCACCCCCAAGCCAATGGTTAAGTGGAAGTTACAAACAGAACCCTCCTGAGCATAATCAAGAAGAGGCTCGATAGCTTAAAAGGCCTTTATCCTGAGGAACTACTGAGTGTTATGTGGTCATACTACACCACAGTAAGAACTCACACGGGGGAAATTCCATTCTCACTAGCTTTTGGGGCCGAGGCAATAATACCGGCGGAAATTGGGATGACCACACACAAAACGGAAAATTTCAACTCAGGGAAGAATGAAGAAGGCTTCAGGAACAATCTCGACCTATTAGAAGAGAAGAGAGATGAAACCGCGCTTCGAGTAACTACTTACAAGCAAAAAATGGCAAAATATTACAATTCCTGGGTCAAGGCAAAGAGATTTGCTGTCGGGGATCTGGTACTCAGAAAAGTGACCCTAGCAACCCAAGACTCGACAAAGGGAAAGCAGAAACCAAACTGGGAGGGGCCCTACCCAGTGACACAATGTAAGAGGCCCGGGGCTTACCATCTTGAAACAATGCAAGGGGAACCCCTACCACGACCATGGAATGTAGAACATCTAAGAAAGTATTATCAATAAAATCAACATTCCGATTCTAACTAATGACATGCTCTAAGCTATACAGGGTTGACAACATTTTAGGTTGTCACGCTCGGGCTACAAGACTAGCCCGGGGTTACAAGATTAACCCTCAGGTCACAAGAATGACCCCAGGCTACAAGGCTAGCCTATCCTTCCATGTCAGGCTATAAGACTAGCTCTGAATTACAAGACTAACCCTCAGGTCACAAAATTAACCCCGAGCTATAAGATTGGCACGTCCTTCCAGCTTTTGCTACAGGACTAGCCCCGGGTTACAAGACTAACCCTCAGGTTACAAGATTAATCCTAAGTCACAAGACTGGCACACCCTTCCAGATAAGGCTATAAGACTAGCCCCCGAGTTATAAGATTAACCCTCTAATCACAAGGATAACCCCGAGTGCCGAAGTGAAGCGACGTCCCGACCGAGAAAATGGAAGGTAAAGGAGAGTGTCATAAGCCAATAGAAAGAACCCAAATCATGTTGGAGTAAATGCATTATAACCTAAACCAGCTCTCCTTTACCAAGTAAGTACATCTACACCCCTTCACGCATGACTAAAGCCTAGACATGTATCTAAGGATACTCGGTGGTACTAACAATGAAAGGCTCAAGCTCAAAAGAGTGTCACCGGGAACCTTTACTTACCAAAAATTGCCAGAAATCCGACAAGTCCTCATATTATCACCGAGGTGATCCCACACTTAGAAAATTCTTGGTTAAGCTGCCTATACCCATCGTTGAAGTATTAACCTTGAGGGGTCCCTATACTTAGAAAATTCTGCAACATCCTACCCCACTCGGGGAAAGGGCTTAAGCCCTAAAGGGGAGCTACCGAGGACCTTCTCTTTTCTGAAAAAATACAGGGAGGAGCTTAAAAGATAATGGGTTAGTTGGTTAAGGAGGCTTGGCCCCGGACATATATCTACGCTTAAAAGATTTTAGTTGATCTTAACAAAATACTGACCCTTACTCGTCTATAAGACACTAACCCTGAGGGTTCCCAACACTTAGAAAAACTTGACACTGCTCACCCCTACTCGAGAGAAAAGTTAATCACACTGAGATGCACTCATACTTAGAAAATTTTCTTTTTTTAACACTCTAAATGTTGCATATCTCGGCCGACCCAGACATGCATAAAAGGTACAAGAGGGAATCGCCACAACCCGCACCAAAACTTAAAGAAAAAAAAGAGAGAGACTAAGAATTGTAAACTAGAAACGATGTACACAGATGGGTGCAAAAGAAGATTTCATCTATATATAGAAGTTTTACAAGAGTCCAAAAAAAAAGGAAAAAGAGCAAAGTATGCAACTATTCTTGGGGTTTCCCATCCCCTATTGCCACCTCTCCCAGAACAACTTCCTCTTGGCTAACCCCCCGGGTGTAGCCACCGCCAGCTCTTCGATCGCCCCCTCAGTCGCTAGACCTTGTCTTCCTTTAACAACCCCTTCATTAACCAAGATATCTCCCTGGCCGACCTCTTCTTCTTACTCATCCTTAGCCTCGGCCCTGTTGGGCTTAATGGATGAGAAGTCCAAGTCGGGATATAGCTCGACCGCTATGTCTTGGAACTCCTCGAACCCTTCCTAGAAGCAATCGGCCTTGACAATACCGAAAGCATCCGAGGCCAAGTACTGGGCTTCAGCTGCCTTGAGGGCCTCCTCCATCATCTCCTGCTTTTTTCTCTCTCCGCCTCAACCTCGAGGCACACCTGCTCCAAGGCATCAGCTACGACTTTTTTCATCAAGCTCTCGATGGTCGCATTGAGACCCGAATGCGACGGTTCCTCTCATGCCCTAGCTCATCCCTGGCCTAATGGACATCCCTCTCAGAGTCTCACAAGAGAGCATTCAAGCCCTTGATGGGGAACCCTGCCTACTCCAAGGCATCGGCTACGACTTTTTTCATCGAGCTCTCGACGGCCACATTGAGATCATTTTTAGCCCAAATGTGGCAGTTCCTCTCATGCCCTAGCTCATCCTTGGCCCGATGGACATCCCTCTCAGAGTCTCGTAAGAGAGTATTCAAGCCCTCGATGCGAGACTCCTACTCTGCAGCCTTAGCGGCCATGCTACTGTGGAAGTCCTCAGTCCACTTCAATTTCTTCTCAAGGCCATCGATTACGGCCTTTGCCTCCTCCTTGAGGACCTTGTTCTCGTTCCTCACTTGGGCAAAGCGGTTCAGATGCTTAGCCCTGATCTTCTCGCAGAATTTGTATTTCTAGATGAAGACAGTCATCAAGGCCACGGTCTACAAAAAACAAAACCAAGTCAGCAAAAAAAGAAAAAAAGGGAGGACACGAGGGGATGAAATGTGTTACCTTGGCTATGTAGTGCATCATGTCCCTATGCAAGGAGGCCAGGGAAAGGTTCTTCTAGAGGTACTCGAGATCTGTCAGGGGAACACCCCCTAATAGGTAGTCCCCCCTAGAACTTGGCCTCAATAACCAGGAGCTGAGTCCTAGTGGAGACTCTTCTGTTGGCGGCGCAGGGGTGAAAGAAGTTGCCCCCTGAGTGGAGGTGGTCGTAGTCACGACTGTCGGGGTGGAGGCCTCAGGGGTGACTGTGGGCCTCAATTTTTGCACGACGGGTAAATCCCTTTTAAAAAGAGACTTATCTATCGCAGGAAATATCCCACGTGATTTGGAGTCTCCACCGGTCTTTTTAATGATGTGACTGGACATCAGTTTTAAAAACAAAACAAGTTTATATTTTGAAAAAAAGGTTTGAAATGTCTAACTCCTCACTTAAACTGGTCGACTTCCAAAGACTCTCAGGTAAGTTGTTCATTTATGAATTGGGGAAGGTGTTAGGCACCCCACCTCATCTGCTTTCGCGGTTACCTACTCTAAACCCATTACAGTCCAATGGTCAAGTTAACTTATCATCTATTCATTTCACCCATTGCCTTTCATCTCATTTTATTGAGATTAGGCAGGGAATCCACATGCCATTTTGCCAAAATTTCGACAGCATAACGGCTGTAATATAGACCCCCTGAGGATGAATAGTGATCCCCATGTCACTTCTTC
>JAOXJP010229056.1:0-11014 GCA_025762735.1 Platanus orientalis | reverse complement strand
GCATTGGGTAGCAAATTCATGCATTTTTTACTTTCATGCGTGGGACCTAACCCCTACTCATTATATATCATTGGAAATATATATATATATATATATCTTTCGGCTTTCTAAAGAAACCAGTCACACTCAATTCTGAGTTTTGTTGAGAGATATATGGTCATTTGAGTGTGGGTTGTTCAGAACTGATGCTTTAACTCAAGCGTTGGGTAGTAAGTTCAGGCATTTTTCACTTTCAAGCATGGAACCCAACCCCTTCACATTATATATCATTAGAAAGATCTCCCTCTCTCTCTCAACTTTCCAAAGAGACCAACTACACTTAATTCTGAAATTTGCATGTTAATGTAAAATATTATAAATTTCATGAACTATAATACAAAGCATTATATATACTAGGACATGTGTGGAGTCATGATAGAGTCTAAGAGGATCGTGGTCTCAAGCTTCATGAAGAACAACTTCCAGACTTCAAGAAGACCTTATAGAAAGCTAACGGAAGCATATAAGGCATTCTAAAGGATTCACAACTCATTACAAGCTCAAAAAAATGTAAAATAGGTAAAGTAATGGTGGTTAAGTGAATTTAAGGTCGAAGAAAGGGTTTTGAGGTCTCTGAACTTTCCTAGACCAAGGAGGGATGATCCCAAGGTATTTGTAGCATTCCAAGAGTTTTTGGAGGCATTATAGTACAGTTGGATTGATCCAACTTATTTGGATCGATCTAGGATTGAACCAGCACTCCTTGGGTTGATTTTTCTGAGATTTCAACACTTTGGATCGATCTAAACTGTCAGAAATTGCTATAAAACGATTGTAACAGCTATAAAATCTTGCAAAAATGAAAAATAATAAATGACAATCATATTTGAACGTTATAGATTATTCTAATCCAATGGACAACATGTTTCTAAAACCATTATAAATTAGGGTGAGCGTCGGAAAGCGAAGTAACGAGTCTTGAACAAACTTTAGTATCTTAAAGCTACTTTTCTCAAACTTCTCCAAATTTTTAAGAGAGATTCAAATCTCCATTACAATGCTCATAAATCCCTATACCTAGATAGGAGAGATGCCGATTCAGGCCACCTCCTTACTCTTACTAATGTAAATCACTAAGAAGCGATTTTAAGAGCTATCCAACAAAAAACTCGATTGGGATTTAAAAGTCACATCTTACTCAAGAATGAGTGATCCCACACTTCGTGTATAGCAACATCAACCTTCAAGAGGTAAGTTATGCTACTTTAAATTATATTTACTCTCGTCAAAGACACCAAGAGTTTAAAGCACTACGGCCAGAGACACCGGTAGTGTAGACCTAAGCACCTCATCGAAGGTGTAGACCATTCCCACTAGATAGACCCAACATTATCGCCGGAGACATCGATAGTGTAAACTTGGCACTTCCGCCAGAGACACCGAAAATGTAGATCACACTCGCCGGAGACACCGAGTGTAGATTAGCCTACTTTGCAAGTAGTTAGGCCTTATTTAATTTTAGCCTTGATTGTACTTATTTTAATCTTAATAAAATTATATATCTTGATTGTGAGCTTTTAAGAGTAAACATAGGCCTTGTGCCAAACCACTATAAATTTATTGTGTTGTGTGCTTGTTGATTGTCTTGAGTACTTGCCTTTATTTTATCAAGTCATTCATCCATTGTATTGTGCACATAACACTTAAATTAAAAAAGGCTTCAATAATTAAGTGTAGGGAACCTATCAGCCTTGTTTCTACTCTGCTATAGGTAACACTATAGTGTCTGATGGAACCTCGTGGTCTATGATTTGTTCATAGATAATTAATTTACTAATCAAAAGACTTTTGCTGCAAATAAATAATATTAAGTAAATTAAGGGAATCAAAAATTGAATTATCGTATCCATCCCCCCTCTATGATCATTATTGGACTTTCATTATGGAGAGAGATATGGCCATTTAAGTTTGAGCTATTTACACTTTCGGTCTTGGGACCCAACCCCTGCTCATTATATATCATTAGAAATATCTCTCTTTTGGCTTTCCAAAGAGACTAACCACACTCAATTTTGAGTTTTGTGAAGAGAGATATGGCTATTTGAGTGCGGGTTGTTCAAAACTGAAACCTAAATTTTACCTGTTAAAATTCAAGCGTTGGGCAGTAAAATTCAAGCATTAAAGCTAATTTCAGGCGTTTTGATTTTTATCTTAGCTTTATCATTCAATTATTGTATATCAATATTTTTGGGACATGTTTAGGACTATTTCATTTTATATTATCACATACTTCTCTATCATGTTTCCTTTCAAGTTTTACATGTGTATATGTATGTATGCATGCATGCGCATGGCCTAAAGGACCCACCACTATAAGTACATCTTCTAAATGTGAAATCAACCCTAATAAGGTTAAACTATACACTTGTAAGCCCCAAGTGTATCTAGTACCTGAATTTTACCTGGGGGACAACGTTGGTTCCATGGCTGCTACGTCAATGCGGTTAGGCTGTGTAATCCTACCCAATTATTACCTTTTAACCCTTCCTCACTTTTTACGGTCTCCACCTTATCCTAGGGTTATATTGTTGTGGTTCATGATCCAAAGACCTTAGGACTTGGTCATAGCCCAGTCATGTCCTTAAAACACACTCACATTGGTATGTCATAGTCTCGACCCCTATTTTACTAACCTTGATCACAAGTTGCAGTAACAAGGAGTACTCTGTAAGTATATGAATGGACTAAAATGAACCTACCCTTGATTATTCTCATAGTTAGACATATTTGACCACTAAGACTCGCACACACAACAAACCCCCAGAACTAAATGCAGTTTGATCCCGACAAAACCTTAGGAACTTAAATCACATAAGCTTGGGTATATAGGCAACTTGAGATTATGTCTCAAGTGCAACTATAGTGATTACACCATAGGGGCGGTCTAAACCAGTAATTTTAAATCTAGCAGGCACACAGCACTATATCTTATGGTAAGCATGAATTGTTAGGTTAGTGAAGCCACCCTAAAAAGGTGGGTAAATTGGGTGTCTAACACCTTCCTTAATTGTAACAAAATAGCTTACCCGATTCTCTGAAGAACTATACCAGTTTTGAGAGTTATTCTAAGCCTAAGGGTCTAGATCGAGCCGTAAGACCCACACTTCCTGTAATACCCAAGATTTTCTTATGTATTTTCATTATTTTTATGTCCTTATGACGGAATTATAGACCTAAAAACATAAGGAAACTTTGAAATAAAATGAAAAATAATAAACATGATAAGTTTATTATAAAAAATATACCAAAAAAATGTCTCTAAGTCTAGAGTCTAACACAATAAATGGTTCAAAAAACAGAGTTCTATAGAGAAAGTTAGAGCCATTTTAATCTAGTGGCAAAATCATAAATAACTCAAAAATGTTCTAAAATTGTGATTAATGCAAAAATCATCTTTTATTTTTTAGGGACACCACCTATATCTATAAAAATGACCTAAACTCGAACTCAAACCCTAGAAACTCATTAGAACCAAGGAAGGAAAAGAAAAGAAGGGATTTAGAAGAAAAAGTTGGGGATTTTGAAGAATTGAGGATTTTTGAAGGTCTAAAGCTTAGGGATTCGTGAAGAACAATACAATGGTTAATTAGATTCTTCAAGTGTAAGAAAAATATCATTTACATATGTTTCAATTCATTTTGATAATAGGATTCTTAGACTATGCATGAGTTTTTGATGGTTTTACATTGAAAAATCAATAAAATGTCAGTTTTTCAGCAAAATGGTAATTTCATGTTAATGCATGATTTTAATCCCAATTTTGGGAAACTCAAAATAGGTTTTAAATTCTATTTTGGATTATCTTTCAGATGGGTTTAGCACTTTGCTTCAGTTTTTACATTCCTATGGTTTAAATCTGTGTTTTTAAGTCAAAATTGTTATGTTTTGGATCAGTTTTGATCTTATGCTTTGAGGTTGATTTCATTAATTGTTTTAGAATCAAAATCCTTTTATTTTTATCTCTGTAATCTGATTCTAAGTTCTGAAAATCTCTGCACATATGTTCTTAGTACCATGCTTTAGGTGGGCTACAATTCTAGGTGTGTTATTGTTCTTAAAATCTGGAAAATCTGAATTATTAGTTCTTGTTAGTTCATATATGATTCATATCTCAATTTCTTATGTAAATCTGATTGATAATCTCTATTGGGACTCTATCCTTCATATTGGTATGATCTATGTATATATCTCTGATTGGTTATGGACCATTTTTCCTCAAAGAGGAAAGTTTGATGTCTGACCCTCCGCACCGAGTATAATAGGTGTGTCTGGCCCTCCGCACGGGGTATAATACGTGTGACTAGCCCTCTATACCAGGTATAATAGGTATGTCAGGTGCCCAATCACTGGGTCACATTAATAGGTGAAAACCATGGTCTGATTTTTCTGTTTAGTTCTGTTTTGATATCAATTGTCTTTTTGTATTTCGGATATCTGTCTGTTCTGTTTTGTTTCAGATATTTGCCTATTCTGTTATTCGCTAATTGATGGTTCGATCTCTGTTTATAATTTGGTATCTTAGTTTTGTTATTTTCAGTTATCCGTACTTTTAGTAGATATGGTATATGTATCTCAGTTCTGTTTCTATTTAGTTTATCTCAGTTCAGTTCAATTATGTTTTAGTTTTAGCATATGTTTTAGTCTGATAGCATGTTTTAAGTTCTATAAAATATTCTGCTCAGTTAGCCCATATTTCTGTAATTGTGATGTATGTCTATGGTACATTGTTGAGTTGTCAAGCTCACTCCGTTGTTGACAAACATTTCAGGTGATGAGAATTTAGAGGTGGACCCTATAGATGAGTTAGAGACTATTGGTGATATGATCTAAGGCATGAGGTTGATGCCATGAGTGGAGAGTTATTTTCAATACTTAGCTAGTTTATTTTCAGCAAGAGTGATTATATAGTGAGGATCAGTTCTATCCTCAGATTTAGTCATATTATAATTATTTGATATTCTTTAGTTTGTCAGACTGATGTTATTTCATATATGAGATTGGTTTGGTTTATTATTCTGCTGTGAGAGAGATTATTGTGATACGATGATTTGAATATGATATTCCACTGTATATAAAAATAAATAAATAACAAAATATATAACTTATACATATTTATATATAAGTACAAGTTTTGGGAATGCCGCACACCAGACTTCGGGTTCATTAGTGTATTGCAGGTTTAGGGTGTGACACTTATTGATCAATTTTGTTCCCTTATGGGATATTTGCAAAAGATCCTAAGCTTCCAAAGCAATGGTGAAGTTACAAATGTATCTAAATTCATCTTGACTTACGGCACAAAATATGACATTTAATGTCTTGTAGCTATTTGTGTGTGCCTTTCTTTGGATGTAGTCTCATTCTCTTTCCCGGGTGGATGGTTTTTCCCAACCTTGTTGGACGGACAGCCATACTCCTAAGTCAATAGCTTGGAGGAATGTGTTGATTCGAATTTTCCAATAAGGATAGTTAATCCCATTAAAAAATAGAGGTTTTGTGGTGGAGTAAGACTCCTCCGAATTGGCCATCTCAATAGCCTCTAGGTGAATGAATCTTTAACTCGGGTTGTTAAGACCAATAAGAGCAACCTTGCTCTGATACCAATTAAAATTCTAAGTCAATTATCCTAAAGGGGGTAAATAGGATATTATCAAATTTTTAGCATTACTTTATAATTTGCATGCCACAACAACCTTAAAATGTTGGATAGAGCTTTGCAAGGATAGTAGGAATTAACAGGACTAAGATTAAGACAATGTGATCATGCAGTGTGAGTAACAAATAATTGTGTGTAAATGATAGATGATAACACGTAGGAACAAAATAAAAAAAACATAAATCACATGATAGTGTTTATAGTGGTTCGGCACGATGGCCTACATCCACTCTCAAATCCCATTATTTGGTGTGTGTTGATTTCTATTAATAATTCTAACAATTAATACAAGGAAAAACAACTAAAGTTACTACTCATGCTCTGATGAGCATGAATTCCCTCAAATGTCTCCAATGGGGGTGTTGAAAGGCACCCGATGTCTCTAGCTAGTGCCCCACGTCTAATGTCTCTGGCGGATGTCCTTAAGTAACAGTTGATGTAGGTTGAAGTGTTGTGCTCAGCCTCTAGGTAGGCAAGATTGTCTTGTTGGTTCACACCAATGTAGAAAGCTTGTGAGTGACACTCACAAAGTAACTAGCTCTTAATGGCTCCTTAAATGCTTCAAGAAGCCTCCTTCTTTAACATAGAGTAGGGATTGATCAAGTGAATGCTCCCCAAGTTCTACTCACCTTTTCACTTCCACTCAAGATTGATTGTTCAAGAATACCCTAAATGAACCTTTATCCAATCTTTTGAAGATATCCTTTTGATTGATCAATGTTGGTATTTTTTTTTTTTTGTTCAAGGAAGGTGTGTGTAGTCTCCATAAATAGTGAAGACTTTATAAACTCAAAAATGAGTTAAGGGAGGAGTCCAATGGTAAGAAAAGTAAGATTTGTTGAACTGACACGAGGTCTCGAGCTCTCACCTCGAGTGGGGAGTGCTCACAGTACCTATGGGTGAGTGCTCGCCAGTTGGCTAGAGTGCTTGTAGGTTGGCATCCACAAAACACCTGAGACCTATTTTTTGGCCTTTCTCAGGCCGTGCGCTCACCTTACCATGCGAGCACTCGTGATACCCCATCCTGAGCACTCACGTGGTCCTACGAGCGCTCGCCTACCCTGTTTTTCTTCATTGGCTAGTTTTGGCATCTTTGGCTCCCTTTTGGCTTACTAGCCTTTAGCTTCTTTCCTAAAAGTCTTCTAGGAATTGTTTCTAGGCAGTCCATTGGCATTGAAGACCGGGGAGCACACCAACACTTCACACTATCACTTTAAGGATCTTTGAATGCTTGAGAAGCCTTAAGGTGAAGAGCTTTGGAAAGTCATTGAAGATCTTGAAGTTTTTAGCTTGCTTTGGACATCTTCGGCAGCACATCAACAACATCCTTGGCTCGATGAAGATCTTCACATGAGATCTTTAAATACTAAAGATATGGAGTCATTACTTGTATAGAGAACCTTGTGAGATTTATACAGATCACAAAAGCCTAACATATTTTTTTCATAAAAGGAACTGAATGTGAGGTAGAGAAGATGGTTTAAGTTGGGAAGAGGTTGAGTTCTTTAGCTCTGTCATGTACATGGTATTCCTATGAAAATAGTTTTAGATCGTAATCTACTATTCACTTTAAGATTCTAGAATTACTTACAACAAGATATGAGAACTAAGTTGAATTTTAGTTTGGTTTTTTATCCATAGTTAGATGGACGGTTAGAAATGATTAGACAGACTTTGGAAGACATGTTGAGAGTATGTGTAATTGATTTGAAAGCAAGTTGGGATGATCGTTTATTATTGATCTAATTTTCTTACAACAGCAGTTACCAAACTAGTATACAAATGACACATTTGAAGATTTATATAGAAGAAAGTGTAGGACACCCATATGTTGAGAAGAGGTTGGTGAAAGAAAGTTACTTAGACTTGAGTTAATTCAGGTGATAATTGAGAATATCAAGTTATCTGTGAAAGATTGTTCATAGCTCAAAGCAAGAATAGTTATGCATATCAGAGAAGAAGAGAACTTGAGTTTCAGATTGAAGAGCACTCACTACAACAAAATTTGTTTTAAATAGCATACTTTTAGGCAGCATTTTTGTAAAAAAGCTACCTAAAGTGAATAATATACATCATTTTCTATAGAAAGTATTGTGAAAAGGTAAAAAAGGAATACGTAGTATTTTTAAAACACTGTATAAACTTAAATACATAGTGTTTTTTGAAAACGTTGTCTATTTTATATTTATACAATGTTTTTAAATGCTAAATAAAGAAATCAAAAGTTTTTGTCACGTGTCAGTGCAAAAATAATATTGACAGTGTCTTTAAAACGCTTTATAAACTTAAATAGACAACATTTTTAGACACATTGTCTTTTTTGAAGAGTAATGAAATCGTAATTTTTCATCATGTGTCAACACAAAAACAACATAGATAGATTTCTAAAACGCTATATAAACTTAAATAGACAGTGCTATCTATTTTATATTTTTACATAATTTTTAAACATTGAGTAAAGAAATCGTAATTTTTCATCATGTGCCAATGTTAAAACAACATAAATAGCCTCCTTAATGACCAGTGACGTGCAATCACCTCCTCGGCAACCGGTGACGAAGTGAATGCCAAGTACTCTTCTTCCCTATATATTTATCTTTCACAAGAGGGATTCTAAGCTTAAAATCAAAATAACATGTCTACTATATTGAGTTCTTTAGCTCTGTCATAGTTTTTCGTTCTCTCTCTCCCTCTTGTTGTTTTTTTTTTTCTTTGAGATATAAGAAATGCAAAGGGGGCTTATAAGTTTAGGGTTGGACATCGTTCTCTCTAGTTGACAGCTCTCTAATCAATAAGACAACAGGTTCCCTCTTTTCAAACCTAGGTTTTCAAACCTAGGTTGAAAACAAAGAGGAGCAATGGTGATTGTCATATTCATTGAGTCTTTTCAAAGATAGGAAATTGTCTATGGTTTAAAATCCTTTTATAGTTCTATAGCAAGTTAGAGTCATTGACCTTGGTTCAACTCATTAGATTCCCACCAGTGTATGGTGGCCTAAGGATGTAGTGTTGTGTGTTCTTTTGTCTCAAAATTAATACCTCCCCTGTAAAACAACAATTCCTACAATAATTGATGGCCTTCTATAATACTCCCCAAATCCATATTTAATATTACCTAGCCTTCAAATGAGTAAGCTTCTTAAGCTCCTTTCAACATCTCATGTAAGTTGGAACTATAAGCTTTGCACTTGTGAGTTGATATTGAGCCTCAAGAACAACTCATTTAGCTTATGAAACAAATGTTCTATGATGAAGAAGTGTCTGTAGTATTTTTGGTGAACTACAAAACTAAGCCTATGGTAAGCTTGTCTCTGTTTGGGATAAATACATTTTCTTAATGTAATATACTGTATAAAAACACCTAGATGAACTTCCAAGGAGGAGGAATGAGTAGTGTGAAGCAAGATTTATCTGAAGATAAAAAATAAAAAAAATGGGGAGGGTGAAATGGGGTAGTTTGATCATGCTCCTATTTAGGCACGATTTAGCTTACATGGGTCCCACAGAATCCCACTTAATGGATTTATTATCCTCTCCAAAAAAAATTGATGAATTATCCTCTCTAGAATTTTAAAGTTCAGTCAAAGGTATTTTGTTTTGTGGGTAAGATCCAAGCGAAACCAACTTAAAGGTATTATGTTCCATGTATAAGATCCCTTGGATCTTTAGCTCTACTTGAAGGAGAGTGGTTTTTAAAGTTCATGGATGAACTCCTAGAGAATTAGAAGTTTTAAGTACTCTATTGATCTTGAATAATTCAATGTTACCTGTTTAATTGGAAGTGTATAAAAGAAATGATGACCAACTCTGGTGAAACTAGTCATCTCCTATGTGTGGATAAATATCAAGGTTGTCCTAATTAGGCTGTCCTATAGAATTAGGACAGCCTTGATATTTCATAGAAGAGTAGAGGAGAGTAAGGAGAATAAACCAGTAGTAGTTCCAAACTATTGTAGGCACCATAGTCTATTTATGGGTTTTGGGCTTGAAGTCCAGCTTCAGAACCCTTAGATCAAGCTTGGCTTGCTTCCAAAAGGCTTCTATTTAATACCATTGTTATAGGGTTGTACCCCTTCAAATAAGTACATAATGTAGTCGCTTTGACAACTATATTTGACTCAATTTAGTGACTTTAGTCTCCATCTTTTAAAACTTTCTAATAATCAAAAAGAATCCTAGAGACTTGAAAGAATTTAGAAACTAAACAACTAAGCATTAGACTTATCCAATTTTAACAACTTAAGAAGAACTAAAGCCCTGATATGTCAACAACTTAAGAAGAACTAAACACTTGAACCACGTGTACAGTCTCAAATAATTGGATAAAGCCAAATTCAAAGTCGTGAAATAAACAGTTTGCAAATAATTAAACGTCTTTTATTATAGGAAAAAATCTTCGCCCATTCTATTAAATTTGAAGCTGCATGGTGTCCTAGACACCATCCTAGACAGAAAATCTAGGATAGAACATCTTTTCCAAGACATTAAATGCCTCTACAAAAGGTCATTGTTGTTTAGTGTGTATGAATAGAAAGTCACATCTATTCCAAGTGTCTCTATGTTCTTTGTAAATAGATAATAACTTATATTCAATAAATAAAGAATATAGAAAATTCTAATACTTCTTATATTCTTATTATTAATTTGTTTTCTTTTATAAGGAATGTTAGAGATACATATATTTTATTGTATTCCTATATTCTTATCTTTATCCACAAAGAAAGAAATTCCATTGTTGCCTTCAAAGGATGGTTTGAATCAACATGAAAAGATCAACATCATTAAATCATAGAGCCTGACCACCACACAACCTTGTGCTAAAGGAAAGATCCAAGAAAGGGTTTTATCAAATTTAATGAAGGGGTTTCAACCCAATGAAAAAGAGCTTGGTTTTTTCCATTATCCCCAAAATATGAAGGATAACATAAATCATTAAAAAAAACACTAAGATGAGTTCATTTTAATAGGAGAAGTAGTAGAACATCTTAAGTTTCTTATAATCCTAACCCTTTTAATATGTGAAGTATATTTGGCCAAAATATGAGAATCGTTAATTGACTTTAGACCCGTTTGAGAATCGTTCTTTGACATTCATACATCTCATCGCCACTTCAGACAAATTATTTATTGGCATTGAAGTGTATTTCCTTGTGAGATAAAATTCATTTAAATAGTTTTTTTGTTTAACTTGCAATAAGTACCGTTTGTCATGGGACGATTCTTAAATTGTCCACATCTGGACAGTTTGGGAATGCATATATAATCCATATTTCCACCAATGGCTCTTGCTTTATTCCGCTATTAAAAAAATGGGTAGCA
>JAOXJP010229055.1:0-25026 GCA_025762735.1 Platanus orientalis | reverse complement strand
GTATAAGAGACAGATCCAACACCTCCCTTATTGGATTGATCAGCCGGAACAAAACAAAAACACCCCCCCCCCCTCCCCCAAAAACAACAAGGAAAAAGGTTTTCCTCTTCCAAGAGTTGTAAAAGGTAAGTCAAAACCAAAGAAATAATGGACCCATAGGGGCCGAGAACCCAATGGGATCAATCAAACAGTTTGTCTCAAAAACAGGTTGCCCGGTTGTTGACACTCAGGACATGAGGAGTCCGGATCTGCTGAAATTGGGATTTCAGCAACTTGCTAAAATCTCCAATTAGAATTAAACACGTTGAAAACTGATTCCTAAATAATTGGTTACTTAATTGAACGACAAACTTCACTTAACGCCGCTATTGACGTGGTGCACGAGCTCACCATGGTCGGATTGAACGAGAAGAAAGGTAATCTTCTTCTTCTTCTTCTTTTCTCTTTTTTGTCTACTGTATTAAAGGTTTATGTACAGTTTCTAAATTATTTTTTCCTTACTGGATTGGCAAAATACTCCAAAAGCACCTCTTGATAAATTGAGAGGCGTAATCTAGTTTGGAACTACAACCAGCACTACCAATTTGAAGGTAAGTTGGTTCTTCTTTCTTTTTCGTTCTATTTTTTTTTTTATTGTTATTTTGTTTTTCATACTTGCATCTCTTCAAATCGTTAAAAAAAAAAAAAAGGAACAATAGTAGAAAATCAAGTCTCTCTCCTGACGTTGTGAAGGTTTTTTGTTAGCTTTACAGCTCCACTAGTTTTTGTATTGACTTATTTGTTTTTGTCCTATGTATGATATGAATCTAAATATTCATGCCAACCATAAGAAATATGAGTGAATCAACATGTTCAGCCCTTACGGCGATGTGGGGTGCAGTCTCGATTTTCATATTTTTGTATTCAATCAATTGCGGACACTTATCACGGATCAGTTTGTTGTGCATGCATGCTTCAGTTGATTGCAGAGATCTTCAGATCTGACGGCCGGACGGAATCCCAATTTCTAATTCTAATTGGAGATTTCAGCAGATCCGGACTCGAACAATGAGTGCATGGAAACGGTTACCGGTCTAAATATGATGCCAACTGGACGCCACTTGTCACCTGCTGAAATCTCAGGTGCTGAGACACCTAGTGTGGCCATGGTGCTTAGACACCTAAATTCTAGATATGGTGGATCCAAGACTACTCTAGATCCTATTTCCAAGGATCAAATGGTCTCGATCTAATGAATTGGTGGACCATACATACATCAGGTACAAGCTCATATGGCCTAGAGAATATATAAGGAGCATCAACCTTAACGGTCTTGCAAAGCACTTGAATCCTATTCGAAGTGTGCTCAGGCGTTTCCTAATTTACCGACTTACTGTCGTAGACTCGCAGAGTCGTAGTTGGACATTACAAACTACGCTACACCCCTTCTCCAAATATATATATATATATATTTCAGGAGAACGTAACAGTCTGTCCTTTGTCAATCCTATAGTTTTCCCTCCTTTGTGAATCTTTTTCTCTCTTCTTTCTTGAGTCTCTCCATCCAAGAAGTCGGCTTTCAGAGTTCACAACAAGTCTATAATCATAGACATGGACAAGTTATCGCAATCAGTCATCATCAACTTTGAATTGTATACTGAGGGTTCATTGCCAAAGATGTCTCTTACGAACGAAGAGTTGGGTTTGGAACTGATTTTTTCTCCTGGTCTACATGAAGAAAAACCGAGTGAGGAGGAAGACAAGAGGGTTTTTGGTACAAGTGTAGGGGGAATGCAGGAAGCGTTGGCGGGTCTTAGAGATGGTCTGAGTGAGTACCAAGATACAAGGGTTCTTGGTGTTACAAGGAAGAGAGAGTTCTCAGCTTCTCCATTCATAGAAGGTGGAGAGAGTGGCGCAGAGCTGATACCAAAACACAGGTACATTCTCTAATTATGGGATTATAGCTTGATTAGGGTTTCAAGCAAATGCATCAAAGTTATTATTATTATTATTATTGTAAAAATTGTCTTGCATGAGGCCACAAAGTGACCGTTTGGATTAACCGACTACCAGCACCCTTTGAATCAAAGGATGGTAATGTAGAGACAGCAAAGGTTGCAGTGGAGATCATCTCCTGGCCATTAATTAGTATTATTCTACGGTTTTAACCCAGGGAGAGGATGACAAAACTATGCCTGCCTCCTCAAGTGGACTCCATTGCGATTCTTGAATCAAAATCCATCTAGAACTAGGAGTGGCCTTTTCTTGGTTGTCAAGAGAGCTACTACTACTTTTCCGTTTAGAACTCGAAGTCGCAAGTGTAATTATTTTTTTAAAAAGTATTCCTAAGATGATTCTACGATCAATGTAATCATGTCGATCATAATCTAGGTTGGTTAATCTTCTCCAACGCTAACATGGCCCAATTTGATTGGGTTGAGACTTGAGACTAACCAACCACAACCTGAAGAAGAGGCCCGGTTGTGGGGGTTTATTTGGCCCAATTGATATTTAAAACCTCTTTTGAATAATCCCTTTGGACTTTTGAGATTAAAAAGGCATTTGGTTTAGCTAAGAGTCTCATAGTTTTGAGAACCAGACCAGTCAGAAAATCATTGAGGTGATTAGTTCTGGATAAACCGGGTCGATAGACCCTCGGTTTGCACGTTTGACCGTGGTTTGTTAAACATAATCAAAAAGTAAAAACAAGAGAAAAATGGTTAAAATAATCATAATTTTTTTTTTTGAAGAATTATAGAAATCTATGACAAAAATATAAAAGACTAATATACATGAGATTAGTATACATAAGTTTAAACAATTAAAAAAATCTAAAAACTAAACAATTTGATGATTAGCATATATCACGATTCCATTCTTATTCATTTATAAGTTTGGTGCATATTTAGTTAGTTACATTACATTAATATAACTAACTAGTAAAAAGCATATTTTCCAGACATTTATCTAGGATAAGAGACATTATTTTGTTACCATCATTACAGAATCATGTTAAAGGATCATGATCATTATATCATATTTTATAAGTATTCGGGCAGATTTTCTATCAATTTTTATTTTTTTAAGACTGGTTGCATCTCTCACCAGTTGTAGACAAAGTGTATGCAAATTTATGAGACATGATTGGTCCGAAGACTAGGGTTTTCTTTTTTATATTTTAATTTGGGATGTTTGAGAAAAGGAAAACGAAACGTGGGGGGAGGGGAAGTTGGGAAGGAGGTATATGGGGTTTTTTTTTTAACCTTTATTAAAAATAAAAGACCGATTGGTTTATTAAAAAACCAGGTAATTCATAGAAAACCAGATTTACAAAAACCAGCCAGGTAGATGCGATTTTTGGTGTAATCCAGTTTTGAGGCCACGAAAAACCAGATAGTTGTCTGGTTTAGGTTTAACTGGGTTTGACCATCTGTTCGATCAGGTTTTCAAAACTATTGTCCCTTTGCAGGTACTCGTTGAATCAGATGATCAATAAGAAGTTCAAAGGGGATGGCCAGACAACTAAAAATGCGATTAGCTTTGACTTGATCAATTCAGTGCCCAAGGAGCTTAGTACAAGCGTAGGATGTTCATCTTCTTCAACTCATGAACCCTCCAGTATTCAAGACAGACCCTCAAGTTCAACAATAGATGCCAGAGTAAGACACTGGAGGTTTCTCTTTGACAAGACCTTGAGTATAAGCGATGTAAGCGACTTGAATAGGCTTATGATCCCAAAGAGGTTTGCAGAGTTGCACTTCCCCTCTCTTAAGATAGAAGAAAACAGTTATAAAAAGGAGGCACTAAAATTCTCCGATGACCAAAATGTGACATGGGATATGAACTTCGAATACTGGCCAACAAGCCAAAATTACGTGATCACCAAGGGGTGGAAAGCGTTCGTCAAACGGCACAATCTGCAACCCAATTATAAAGTTAGTTTCTATGAGATTGAGCAGCAGTTGGACAATAAGCACTACGGTATTGACTATGAAATTGGGGTGCCGGTTAAGATAATTAGGTTGTTTGGTCAGGATATCCGTTGTGATGAATGCAATGGTGTTGGTGATCATGGTGGCCGTCGAAGAAGAGTCCGCAATCGTAATAGTAGTAGTAGTAGTAGTCATGGAGTAAGGTCCAAATAGTTGATTTTTTTATGTTGTTGATTGATCTTCTCTTCATTGGAAGAAGAAACCTTAGTCTGTAGTTTGCCAAGTGTCGGTGGTTTTAGCTTTAATAAACTCACACCCCTGGTTGAAAAATTGCGATAAGTTCATTCATTCAAGGATCATGTTTGCATCCTTTAAACATGGTATTTATTGTTTCGATTTTGAACTTGGTTGATGTTGGAAATATATTACATTGTGAGTTTTAGCTTTTATTTATGAGTGGGAGAGGAGAACTAGGAAAAGTGATATTCATTCTAATCCCAAAGGTAGAAAATTATGAAACTTTGGAAGGGAAGCAAGTGGTGGCCTTTCGTTTCAAAATTATGAATTAATATAATTTTTGGGTTCTTGAAAAACCTTAGTTGAACTCAAGAAAGACAATGCCATCTCGACCTTTCTAGCTACTCCGATCCTGACCCATTTTCCCCTCCCTTTCTCTCTTCCTCTCCCCTAGAAACCATGAAAGACGGAAAATAAATAATGAGAGGAGCGTTTCTTCCCATTAATCTTGACTTACTTTGGCCTTTTATTCAGCGTACAGAATTGATTTGAAACCAGTTTGTGACCTCAGATTTGGTGCAACCCTTAATGAACAAACAAAGTCAGCCCAGCATCAGGCGAACACACCAGTGCCAAAAAAGTGATTTACACTTTTTGAGGGGTGCTTTTTCTTAGTTTTGAGGAGCGATTAAAACAACAATATCTTCAAATTATTGACTTTCGTGGATGGAGAATCAATTTAAAAATTTATTTATTTTATTGTTTACTATTCACTATTCATCATTCACACTTGGTTCATCTTTCGCGTACTGTTTACTATTCATCACACACTGTTCCTCTTTCACGCACTGTTCACTATTCATGTGCATTATTCATGCATGCATTGTTCACCGTGCACTATTATTTCACGCACTATTCTCCGTGCACTATTCTTTCGCGTATTGTTTACCATGCACTGTTATTTCATGCACTATTCTCTGTGCACTATTCTTTTGTGTATTGTTCATTCATGCACTATTCACCATGCACTGTTCTTTCGCGCACTATTCTCCGTGCACTATTCTTTTGCGCACTATTCATCATGCACTGTTCATCGTGCATTGTTCACTATTCATCAATTTTTTTAAAACCAGTTCATTCATAGCTAAAAGGTGTCGTTATCACATTTCTTAAAGGTAGTCAAGGCCTCCCATAAAGTACAAGGGATTTTAGCAAAGCTAACTTCGAGATACAATCTAGCATGGGTAGAACCCTTGTCTCTCTACGAACTTGCACGGTTTGGCAGAGACGAACAAATCTCATAGGTTACTCAAGCCCATATTTAACATCGGGTTTTTCAAATCTTATTATTTTAGGGTTCGTTCATTTTCCAAAAAATCCGGCAGCATAATGCCATTACAAGTTTATGTAAATGAACAAGTAATCATCTCAAGAAGATCAAGGTAATCTTTCGCAAGCAAGAGCACTGATCTTCAAGAGGAACCTCATCCACGATCGCAAGTGAACTCTCACAAGTGAGAGTGCCAACTGTGGAGAGTGTCGCTCAAGAACTAGACTTTAGTCTCCTAGGAGATTGACATTCAGTTCGAGCATGCCGTGATTTGGTCATTTTGTTCCTCATGGAAGAGGAAGGAAAATGAAGAGAATGAATCTCGGGAGAGATTCCATCGCAATGGGATTGCATCCATTTCCTCAAAGTGTCGCAACTCCAGTAAGCATATAAAGGTATCAACCTCTTTCTCTTCCTATCTTTCTTCTCTCTTTTCCTTTCTCTCTTTCTCTTCTCTTGCTCTCTAGTTTCATACCCAGAAGAACACTCTCTAACTTCTTATTCACGGTTTATATAGAGGGAGAGTGGCTCCCACGAATGTGCCACATTCGCCCACCCAACATGAGAGCTTAGCTCTCTCTTTTGATGTTGAAGGGTCTTCTCTCTGTTGTCACATCAACTGCCATCCCATGTGACATTGACCAACTAAAGGAAAGAGAGAGAGAGTCATGGGGCTAAGTGCATATACATGAGATAAAAAGGGGAGAGAGAGAGGCTTTGGATCTTATGCATGTAAGACAAGAGAGAGAGAGAGAGAGAGAAAAAAAAAGGGAGTTGGCATGTCTTATGGTAACAATGGTCAACACCACTTTGACTGAGTGTGTGGAGAAAGGGAGTGGGCGAATGCCTTGTTCAGATGACATTCACCCACCTCAAATATTAAAATATATTAACACTTTTCACATTTCGGCACTGATGTGTCCGCCCATGATGCATGGTAGACCTTGTTCGTTCATTAAGGGGTTGTACCAAATCCGAGGGCCAGTTTGTATATAGATTCTGATTATTGAGTGCTATAGTAGAATTCTATATATTCAGTATATGAGAAAATCAAATTGTTGAATAACATATTGAGTTATTGGTTGCTATTATAGGCATTTGAAAATCAAAATTGTGAGATATCTGAATTTCTGTTGAACCTCATTGCCATAACATGATTGTAGAGATTATTGGCGTTGCTCATATAGCCACTAACACCCTAAATAATACAACAATACCATAGCCGGGTTGGGACAATAGAACATAAGATGATCGACAGAGGGGAAAGGATCCTGTTCGGTCTGCTTATGATCTATGCACAACCAAAGTGCACAGTTTGGCATTAAAAAATGGTTATGCATAGGTTGTGCACATATTTTTATGCAAAACCATCCATTTAAATTGTGGACAGGTCCCAATAGGTCATATGCAGACCGGACAGGATCTAAACTCTCGACGAAGTGGGTTGCACTTTGTGTGGTATGACATATGTTGAAAACTAAGGCATTTAATGCCATTTAAAACATTCCATTAGCATGGAAATTAATACCATGTAAGAATTCCAACAACTCATTAATTAAGTTTTCAAATTTGGTGTTTTCAAAATTGTTCAAAAAAAATGCTTTTGAGAATAATCCCACATGGGAAACTTGGGAAAACTATTTTCACTATATAAGATTAAGCACTCCCATTACCTTTTGTATTTTGAGAGCCCTCTCTCTCTAGCTTCTTGCTGTGGTGTAGCAAGGTGCATAGCACCTTGTACACACGCACACATGCTTGAGTACGGGCACGGGTAAGGGCTTAGGCTTGGGCACAAGGGCGCTTGAGGTGCACTTTGCACTTCACATGTGCACATCATCGTGAGTTGCATTAGGGTCGCAAGATTCATTTTCGACGTCTTAGATGGGTTCTCATAGAACCGGGTTAGTCGTGGAAAAGTGTTCAAACTTGGACCAATGCATGAATGACCTAGTGTGGGAATGAACCAGAAAAATGTGCGAAAGTGCTTAACCAAAGAGCACAATTAAGAAGGCATAAAGGTGCATGAATGAGATTGACCAACTTCATTCACCACGAGCCAAAGTATGCAAAAGATAAGGTCAAAGTCCATTCGCCACGAGCTGGAGTGCACGAAAGAGATGGACCAAGTCCATTCGCCAAAGACTAGAGTGCGTGAATGAGAAGATCCAAGTCCATTCGCCATGACTAAATGCGTGAATGAGAATGGCCAAGTCCATTCCCCACGACTAAGGCCACAAATGAGGATGGCCAAGTCCATTCGCCACGGGTTGGGCTCATTCGCGATGGCCCGAAACGAAGCAAGAGTTGCGTCTGACGCAAGAAAGACCCATTCCGAGGATCCATTCACCTATGCCTACCTGATTGATGGCCACCTGAATTAGGACAAGTGTCCAGGGTGGTTGAGGGCTTATATAAGGAGCCAAAGTGGGCTAAAACCCATAAGTTGGCAAATGAAGGAAGGAGAACAAAAAAGGGAGCTGAGAGGAAGAAAGGAAGAGGAAGAAGAGGAGGAGAAGAAGAAATGGTCAAATGGCCATGGGCTTTTAAGCTCGCGAATAGAGTTCTCTCCCACTCATTCTTTCACTTTCTATTCTTGGACCTAGGGTCCATTTTGCACATGGACTCGCTCCCTTGCAAGAGGTGGTAGCTTGAGTCCATGGGCTCCAAATCCTCACACAGTGGTTCCTTTGGAACAACACTGTGTTGGAGGTCCTTGTCTTCATGACTTCTCTTTGACATATGATGTTCACCTTCCTAAGGCAAAACTCTGTCAAAATTTTCATAAAATTTAGACATGATTTTGTTGCTTGATTTTGGCGTATCCGACCATTAAGGGAAATAAGTTGTATGGAATGTATCAGGTCTCTCTGGGGAGTGCACCTCGTTGAGAGACAAAACACGACCCGAGCTTGGTTGTATCTGTTGGAAGATTACCGTTCTTGAACATAAAAATTAGTAAAATGCATTGATCAAATCACATATCAAAATATGTTTTCCCATGATCACCATATGAATCTCTGAGATCTAATCACAAAGGAAGGTTAGAATTACCTCAATCGATTAATCGGACACAAGAATCCAATCCAACCCAGTCTCCAAAGTCTCCACACCTGCTCCAGAGTTCTCTACACCTCTACCACTTTCAAAATTGTTATAGGAGCATATCTGAAAGTGGGTAACCCTATATATTGGGATTATGAGAGGTCAAATAAACCCTAGGGGTGTGGGATCCTTATGGGACTCTTATCCTAAAGCTTTCACCATCCTGAATTGAGTCAAAACTGCAATCAGGAACTCAACTGTTTGATAATTACAATCAGGCACTCCATTAATTGCAACAATCCATGTGACATGTTACAATTGAACTCTTAAGGATAAAAATATAACATTAAGGCCCTTCCTCATAAACCTTTTCACAAAAACATCATTCCATTATACAATATCCCTCAATGACCCTTAGGACAATAAACTAGTCACTGTTAAACCCTTTTTGGCCATTGGTAAATTATCTCGAGGACATTAATAGATCAATTGGACATTAAAAACATTTCTTAATGAATTATTTTTCAAAATACTTATTTTATTTAATTAATATAATTTTGAAAATCATTTTGATAAACTCTTTATCAAAAACACTGGATCCAGATTTGCATGTCCAATCAATTCATGATATTCCTAGACTGAATATTTCTCCCTATCATAAGGGCAGTGGATTCCTTGTTGGGCATTTGTATTCTCTCAAGCATCAAGTTAAGTATCCAAGCTACCCATGATATAGCCACCAATTAGGAATCATTGGTTGGAAACTCAAAATAATCAACTTAAATAACTCAGAGAATCACAAGTCCCTCAGGTCAAATGATTAGTATGTAAATTATGAACATCATTTACTCTGACAATGAAGTTTTACTAAATGTGTTCATTATGGATCCCCTTAATGCACTTGAATTATGTATCTACATGTAAGTCTAGTGTCTCACTCTAGTGATTGAGATTACATCACTTCATATGGCAACTTTATACATAGCAGCCTTTTAAGTGATGTGACCAACATCACTCACAATTGTAAGGTTTCAAGCCTACAAGAATTGGATAGCCAGATCTCTTCACACATAATCCATGTGTCTAACATCCTACTATGTTACCTAATGACCACCTATCTCATCTCATGAGATCAAATAATTACCCATATAATTATACACATATGATGATGGAACAAAGTACTTTATTATTAATGTCAAACAAACAAATATTGTAAAAAGTGCCTATGATGGCTTTGTCAGGACACCTATTCTAACAAAATGAAGGTAGTATTAGTGTTTGAATCATCTTCTCAGGCAATGTTTGGATTATCTTCCTTTAACCAACTTATTTTACCCAATTAATCACTACAATTTTTACCGAATCTGATTCTTCTGAAATAGTTGGATCTACAATGAAAGTTGTTCTTGAAACTTAAAAATCCAATGGTATATAATTCCATTGAACACTTGAAAGGCTATAAGTATTATCATTAATACAAGAGGAAATTATGCGGCTTCATCACTCCTCAATCTATATTCTTGTGATGTTCCTTTGGAGACTGGTGGTGGAGACTGTTGGATATTTTTAAAATTTTAATTATATGGGTCTCTCAATGATGAGAGGTCTCTTTAGAAAAAAGCACAACTCTTAAAAAGAGCCATATCTTATCTAAATAACAATCTTAAGAGTTGTAACATGTAGGGCTGCCTTAGGTATCTATAAACACACAATTATGACTCTACAAGTTACTTAAACAGTCAAAACTCTTCATCAAAAGGCACCCATCTGAATTTATAAATAGATGAAACGACCATACATCAGAATTATCTAAAACATTATCTTTTCTTTCTCAAAAACTTTTTTTTTCTATTTTCTCTCTCACATTCGTATGTTTCTGGGTGTGATAACATCTAGTGTCAATGGTTGATCTTATGGTGCTACTAACCGCCAATGAACAACACAACCTACTAGTTGGGCCTGTTTTATCCTAGAGGTGGATTTGTTGACTCGTTGCAGTCTCTGTCTTCTTCAAGAAGAACTAGAGTAGAGGGTGGATATTGTCTTAAGGAAAGCGTGATTCGTGACTCGAGCATTGGCATCACTTCTTCCATATACATATTTACTAACATAGACATGTATAGAGACTCTCCTACCCTCAAAAAAATTCAATCTTTTATCTAGCTCCGAAGCCAAACCATTGCCCAATTTCTCTCTTTCTTCACCAAAGAAGGTATCAATTGGATCCATACTGCAAGATGTGTGGCGAGGAGCGATAAGGTCATGTCCATCTATTTTTTCAATGTAGCACAATAAGAACACCATGGAACCTAGGTCAATAAAGGGTCTCTACTTGGAAGTTGGAACATCATTTCTTGGGCCAAGCTGCCCAAAGCCACAACAGAATATTTTGGTTCATAATTTTTCTCATGCATAAAATTCTCATTTGGTGGGAATTTGGATAAGAAAAGGGAGTGGATATATTGACCTAGGACAACCAGAGGAGGGACAAGTGAGTTTGTGATCACAGTAGACTTGCACCAGGGATCAGCATTGAGTTTGTACCTTTTTTCCTTAGTTATGGATGAGTTGACTAAGTAGTACGCTATTTGTTGATGATGTTGTGCTGATTGATGAGACTAGAGAGGGGGTAAATGCCAAGTTAGAACTATGAAAGGATGTTTTAGGATCAAATAGTTAGAATAAACTTGACTAAAACATAATATGGAACACAAGTTTAGCAAAATAGGAGTAGAAATGAGGAAGTAGTTAGAATTGTTAACCAAGAGATACCTCGGAGTGACCATTTTCGTTATCTTAGTTCAATCATGCACAAAGAGGGATCTACTATAATGATGTTGCTTATAAAATTAGAGCAGGATGGTTGAAGTGGAGATGTGCTTCTGGAGTGTTGTATGTTAAACAAATACCACTAAAATTGAAGGGAAAATTTTATAGCACAACTATAAGACCAGCTATGCTTTATGGAGTAGAATATTGGGCAGTCATCAAACGACAAGTACATGAAATGAGTGTGGCTGAAATGAAGATGTTGAGATGGATAAGCAGCAAGACTAGGAAAGATACAATTAGGAATGAATCCATTCATGAGAGCTTAGGTGTAGCATCGATCGGTGGTAAAATGAGGGAAAGTTGACTAAGATGGTTTGGTCATTTGCAACAAAGACCAATGACTGCACTAGTAAGGAGTGAGACTATGCAAGTTGAAGGTGCTAGGACTAGAGGAAGGCCAAAATTGACCTGGGTTCAAGTAGTAGGGAGAGACATGGCAACTTGTAATTTAATAGCAGATATGGCCCTAAATAGACCATAATTGCATAACATGATTTGTGTAGCCGACCCCAAATAGTTGGGATAAGGCTGTTTATTGTTGCTATTATTGTACAAAATTCCCATCCCAAATTATGGGGCCAGCATGTTAACCAAAGTTATAGCTATGGTGGCAGGACCTTAACCATTCTCTCTTTTCGGCATTCCCAAACACCCCCTTACACCTCTACACGGGTGTCAATGAGTTGAGTTGAGCTAATTCTAGCTTTGCCCAGCTTGGCTCAGGCTCATCACATAAGGATTAGGTTTAGGGTCATCATGAGCCTAACATGTTGAGCTCAGTCTTGGCTTGCCTCGCCACACCTTAAAGTCCTTACTGAGCTAAGCTTTTAATAAGTTAATCCTACTCAAGCTCACTTAGCTAAACGAACTCAATTTCAGACTCAGGCTCAGCTCTACCAACTCCAAACAAGGCTCAAGCTCAACTCATGGTAAAGCCAATTTCTGAGCTAAGCTAAACTAGCTTGGCTCCTGACAGCCATACTCTCCAGCAATAACAATAAAACTTAGTTATAGGTCTTGAAATCCCTGGTTGCACATAGTTTTTGACAAATTGGGAACGATATGAACCTGATATATTTTTAATCATCAAACTCCAAATTCTGATAATGCAGTCTAGACCACTTGGTTAAGGACTGGAGAGTTACTACCTAAGGGGTGGTCACAAATTTACACCAACGGTTCCACCTTGATATCATTCTCTTCATCAAGCCACTGAGAGTTACCAAAGATGTTCATGTAGGGTTTGTAGTAGGCTGTCAAAGGCACCCGGGTGCAATCTCAATCAATTCCTTATGTACCATTAATAAATGTTCTGGAATAACTCAAGCTCCATGGAACCTTATCACTGTTTTGTGAATGTGAATGTAACATATTTATAAGAGTTATATTTGATGATGTCGCTTCCCGACCCACCAAGATGGTCTTCTGGTCACCCTAGATCTAGAATCTTGCACACAATTCCCACCTGCACCAAGACAGTGAATAGCGTCGGTGTGGCGCCAGCCTACACCCCTCTAACACTCAAGTCTGTGATCAGAGGTCAGAAAATCCTTGTATTCCCCGACTTAGGATAATTATGTTTACCTTCTTTGGCGAGGTTCTCCCATTTATATGGGGGTTTTCCCTGGTAGTTACATATGGTCCCCTTGGCTCCATACCAGTGTGTCATCCCTACCAAGAATATTCCCCAAGTTAGTTAGAGGAACGTGGATGAGTGGTGCACATGGCAGCATCAAATTGGTTGTCCTTCCACATCATTCAACACCTTGCAACCGCCTTTTCTCCTAATGTAGGTTGGTACCTATCGCTCAATCGCCATGTCAATTGGTTAGTCGGTTCAGTGATCATGGAGGGTAAGAGAACAGTCGTTTACTTTTGGGTGGCTTGTTATTACCCCTTGGTCTATCGGATGTCTTGTAGGCGTGTGGCTATGGTCGACCTGTCACTCGTGTTATCCTGTCACTGATTAAGCACTCAGTTTGCGCATCCATCAGTCTAAACTGGGGGTGGGTCTCCCGACATTATGGTAGGTCGGTTGGATCAAGATAGTTCGCTCAATCAATCCGCTTGGTCCACCCAGGTCCAAATTCCTTGTCATCACCCCCATTCCTTGGTCCACTTACTTGAGCTGGCCTCGGGAATTTGAAGGGTCAATCGAGATGAATGGTTTGTTGGCTCTTCAATTCTATCTTTTTTAGCCCTGCGCCATTAATGGTGACAAGACGCATTACGCCGACTGCCATTTTTTTCTCGAATCAAGCATTAATCTAATGACTCGAGGTGAATGAGATGACATGATGGTTGGGGATTAGCTAAGGGCCTTATAAGAGGAGGCCTTCACCCCTGTTGCGCCTCCTATTTGCTTCCAACGTCTTTCCGGAGTTGTGTTCGCCTTGTTCGTCTTTGTGTAGCATCAGAAATTTGCTAGCCGTGACATCCATTGGGAGGTATTTTCTGACTTACTATCTTCCTCTCTATAATTCTTCCTTCTTCTCTCCTCGTTTTACCTTAGTATCTTCATTCCTTCGGCAAGGTTCATTCCTGTGTCGTCTCCTTCTCTTTGCTTTATACGTCATGTTCGTGCCATCATTTGCCAGTTTTCATCCATTCTTAGAGTCTACCCTGGATTTTATCGGGGCTCCCTTCGGTTTTCATTTAACTCATTTTTGCTATTACCTTCACACTCATCAGCGTTTACCCGACCTGAGTGTTTTGGGGTTTGCATATCCCTTCTTGAATCAAGTTCTAAACCAGGTCTTAGAAATACTAGGTCCCTTGGTCGGAGTTATATACGCCCTCGATTGTATGGATACTTCATCTGCTTCTTCCCAGTCTGTCATGGCTCTAAACGAGAATCTGGTTAGAGAAGATTCTCCCAATTAGGCTTAACCCTCGGAGCCTGTTAGGTGGTCTTGTTTTGCTGGTGAGTCGTACGCTACTAAACACATCCTTTCAACTCTACCAAAGTCTCATCTTACCAAATCCCATAGTCGGTCAATCTGAGGGTACCCGCTTTTGACCAGTGGGCCTCTTTTTGCCTCTCAAACGAGGTTTCAATTTTTTGGCAGACATTGGAAGCCGGTCTGCTCTCTATCCCCCTATTCGTTGGTCAATTCCTCACCTACCTTTGTCTAGCCCCAAGGTAAATTATGCTTAACGGGTGGAGGATTTTGATCACTTGCATGGTGTTATGGCCTACGTGTAGTGGCGATCGGGATCATTTCACTATCCCCGAATTTGTTTACTGCTATAAGGCAGTGGAGATGCATTCAGGGTGATAGTACTTTACCGCTCGGACCCCCGAACGAGCATTAATCTCGGGTCTTCCAACTTCGAACAAAGGTTGGAAAAATAAGTTTTTCTTTGCATCCAAAGATAGATTTGAGTCTTTCCCATGGGAGTCGCATGTCGACCGAGTCTACACAGTCTCTAAGATATAGAGAGAGCTGCATAGAGAAGGTAACTCTCGATCATCACAGTTTTCCTTACTCATTTTTTCTTTTGTCAGTCTAACCTTCATTATTTTTGTAGTCTTGGCCGAGCGTCCGCTATCCGAGGCTGAACTTGTGAGGTTGGAGCATGTCTTCGCACATCCGATCTGGGATTACTCTCTATTATTAAACCCTGAATCACTATCATCTTACTTGTTTGGCCCCGAACCTCCTTCTGGGTCGTCTGTCTTGTCAGTCGGTCACCCAGGTCATCAACCACTTATCCCATCCATTGTTTCATATCTTACATTTTTCATTCATTCATATTATTATTTATTTATTTGATGCTTCTTCCCTTATGCAGATATGTCTGCTAAGCCATCGAAATCTTCTTTCGCGAGGGTCGCCTTGAAAGCTACTACCGATAGCTCACATAAGAGATCAAAATTCTCCCATGGTCGCTCTGCGGAAAAGGATAGACCGAGCATCCCTCCGACTGTTCCTCCCCCCTCCATCGTCAATCTTGAGGCGGCGTTGGACACCGCACCTACCTTTGACGAGTGCGTCGATGACCTCCCTCATACCTTAGCGGGGACTTCCTCTAAAAGGAAGGAGAAAGCTCCTCCTTCTCCGCTAGATGATCAAGACTAAGCAACCGCCCACCTATGCTCAATGCTCTCCAATAATGACATGGAGAGCTTCAAATACAACATCACAAGTGCCCTAGAGAAGAACGCCTTCTTTGACCTTGGGAAGGTGAATGTTTCTTATTGACTGTCAATTTGGTTATCCTTATCATTTCACCATTTATTGTTTATTACCAAGTGTCTCCCTCTGCTTGTAGGTGCTGATGAAGGTGGTGGTTCTCTCTAGTCGCCAGCTCACCACGCCTATATCGGCGAGCTCCAGGAGAAATTGTATGAGGCCGATTTTGATCGATTGGCATTGGTGAGGAGACTTACCGAGACTAAAAATAAGTTGAAGGGTAGTGAGGCTACCTTGGAAGAAGTTCGAGACCAGCTTGAAGGGGAGAGAGCTGGGGCCATTGTGTTGCAGACATCTCTAGAGGAGATGAAGTCTAGTTAGGAGGCGGAGAAAGAGAAAGTTGCAGGGGAGGCAGTCGTCGCCTATCTGCAATCTAAGGCTTTTAACGACGAGACCACGAAGTATTTTATCAGTGGTTTTGAGACCCTTCGCCATTGGGTTCTAAGGGCTTATCTAGACCTTGACCTTTTAATGTTCAAGGCTGATGTCGAGTCGGACTTTGTTGGGCCTGAGGCAGCCAAAGAGACTAAGGGGGAGTTGGAGAGGGACGACGCAACCTCCTGAAAACAAATTTTTTCTTCTCATTTTTTGTATATGGACCGAGAGTCCTTTTTTTCTTCTTTTTGTATTCCAGTCGTTAATCAATAGATTTCTCTTTTGATCATTCATGAAAACTCTTATCACTAGTCGCTCGGGATGTTGAGGAGATTGTCGCAAACCGATGGTTGTTTGACTGGACTTAGTCCATTTTTCCTACACTGCTCAGGATTTTAGTTGTAGATTGTCATTATAGCAGACCGAGGGTCATTTTGCTGGACTTAGTCTATTTTTCTGACACCGCTCGAGACTTTAATTATAGACCAATCGTCATTTTACTGAACTTAGTCCATTTTTTTTACATCGCTCAAGACTTTAATTGTAGACCATTGTAGTAGACCGAGGGTCATTTTACTGGATTTAGTCCATTTTTTTTACATCACTTGAAACTTTAATTATGGACCGTTGTAGTAGACCGATGGTCGTTTTATGAGACTTAGTCCATTTTTTTACACCACTCATGACTTTAATTGTAAACTATTGTAGTAGACCGAGGGTCATTTTACTAAGCTTAATCCATTTTTTTAACATTGCTCAGAACGTTAATTATAAAGTGTTGCATCACACATGACGGTAGACAAATTCATTATTTTATAATTGAAAGCATACAACTATTGGTAATACCTTTTCAGGTGTTCAATATTCCACAGTCGAGGTAGGAGCTTCCCTTCAATGGTTTCCAGGTAATAAGTGTCGTTCCTTGCTGACTTGGCTACTCAATGGGGTCCCTCCCAGTTGGGTCTCAACTTTCCATCACCCGGAACTTGGGTTACGATACTTACCTTTCGGAAGACAAGCTCTCCATTGTTGAAACCTCTCAGTCAGACTCTAGCGTTGTGATATTTCATCATCCTTTATTGGTACGCTGCCACTCGGAGAAAAGCTTCATCTCTTTTTTCTTTTAACAGGTCTAGATTCAAATGTATTGAAATGTTACAAAAGTAATCCTAGAGGGGGTGAATACAATTTACTAATTACATTACCCCTTTTTAATTTACCTTGTGTTGTTATTAATCCTTTTTCAATTGTTCACATAAATGAGTGAGTGCTTCAATGAAACTACTCAACAATAATAACAAACATATGCTAGACAAGAGTAGTGTAGAGTATAGCAATGGAGAGACAAGCAACCACACAATCGCAAACCAAAACACAAGATTTATAATGGTTCAGCACTTGGGCCTACATTCACTCTTTTAACGCTCACTATCGAGCTTAGATATATTTCATTTAGGTACTATTACAATCTAGGTCAATATACAAACCTTACTACTTGCTCACAAGTAAGCTAAACAACAACACTCGGTGTCTTCGGCAAGTGTGATCTACCTCCGGTGTCTTCGGCATATGTCAAGCAATAATACAAATAAATATGAATGCAAAGTCAAGCAAATGTTACCACCATATGGTTGATGTTGCTAGTTGATCAATATGTAGGATGCTCCTTGTTAAGATGATGTGCCTTAGCATATGCCCAACACATGCTCATGGATTTGACATACATTAACATGTAGCTCTCTCTCTCTCTGCCTACTCAATCTATGATTTTTGGGTTCTCAGACTCGCCATCCCGATTTCCACGAGTATAACTGCTTCACAACCGAAGGCCAAGGCGAAGAGTGTCTCCCCTGTGGGGCTCCTTGGGGTGGTTCTGTAGGCCCATAAGACCCCCAGTAGCTTGTTAGCCCATTGTCCCTTCGATGCTTCTAGCCTGGTCTTGATTATCTTTAGAATAATTTTGTTGGTCACCTCCACCTGACTGTTGGCTTGGGGATGTGTTGGGGAGGAAAAGTGGTTCTTGATTCCCAGCTGAGAGCAGAATTCACGAAAGTGTCTGTTGTCAAACTGTCTCCCGTTGTCAGTGATTATAACCTACAGTATTCTGAATCGGCATATTATAGACTTTCAGATGAAGTCGTGTATGTTGGTCCAGGTGATTGTCGCTAGCGCCTCAGCCTTGACCCACTTGGTAAAATAGTCGACGGCCACTACAAGGAATTTCCTCTATCTCTTCGCTAGGAAGAGGGGACCTAAAATATTTATTTCACATTGGGTAAAGGGTCATGGCCTAGTAATGGGTGTGAGCTCTTCTGCGGGTTATCTAGGAATGTTGGCAAACCTTTGGCAACCATCACACCTTCGGACAAGGTTTGTCGAATCGGCCGCATGGTTGGCCAATAGTACTCTGCTCTAACAAGCTTATGGACGAGCGATCGGCTGCTAGAGTGGTTTCCGCATATATCTTCATGGACTTCCCTTATGGCATAATTGGTATCGACTGGCGACAGACATCTCAAGTATGGCATAGTAAAACTCCATTTGTAAAGGGTGTTGTCTATCAAGGTATACCAGCTGGCTTGGAGTTTGACTTTCCTAGCCTCACTTCGGTTACACGGCAGGTCTCCTACCTTAAGAAACTGCGTCATCAGGGCTCTCCAATCATCATCAACCTCATTCGTGCATACACAGACACTTGGCTCATTCTTTGTACTAGGTTTGATGGGGCAGCTTACAGGCAATCGGTTCCTTATCACATACTTGTTGTTAGAAGCTAGTCGTGTTAATCGGTCTGCATATTCATTCTGACTTTTGGAGATGTGTTGGATCTTAACGTCATTAAATTAAGACATGAGCCCCTTCACCCTAGCTAGATTCTTTTTCATTCGGTCTTCTTTGGCCTCGTACTCACCCGTCACCTGCCCTACGACCAACTTAGATTATGTGTAGATGGTGATACATCCCACCCCTACTTCTTTTGCAGCGCTCAAACCTGTGATCAATGCTTCATATTCTGCTTTGTTGTTTGCTGCATTGAATCCCAACCTGATTACATACTCGACTTGTACACCCTTAGGTGTGGTTAGCAATAGCCATGCCCCACTGGCTGAGGCAGTGGATGATCCATCCACATGGAGGGTTTATTCTGATTCTGAGGGTTTCCTCTCGTCTGCTTCTACAGGTGTCAGCTCTGCCATAAAATCTGCCAAGCTTGTCCCTTTATAACGGTCCTCGGTCGGTAGCAAACATCGAACTCGTCCAATTCTATTGCCCACTTTACCATCCTACCTGACACTTCTGGTTTCTACAGCACCTCTCTCAAAGGTTGGTTGGTCAGCACTATTATGGGATGGGCCTAGAAATAAGGCCTAAGCCTCCTTGCAGTTGTTACGAGTGTGAATGCCAATTTCTCCAATGGTGGATATCTTAACTCTGATCAGTGGAGGACTCTACTGATGTAGTACACCGGGATCTAATTGTGTTCATCTTAGACTAGAACTAAGCTTACCACAACCTCTGATACTGCTAGACATAAGTATAGGCCTTCCCCTTGAGTCATGCAACCGAGGGTCGGTAAGCATGTCAAGTGTCCCTTGAGATCTTAAAACAATCGGTCAGCCTCCTCTGTCCATTCGAATCCTTTCTTCAAAAGGTGAAAGAAAGGAAAACATCTGTCTATAGACCTTGAGATGAACCAGCTGAGGGTCGTAACCCTTCCTACCAGCCGTTGTACTTCTTCCATGGTCTACAGTACCTTCATGCCCAATATAGCCTCAACTTTCTTAGGATTAGCCTCGATTCCTCTGTGAGAAACCATGAATCTAAGGAACTTTCCTACCAACACCCCGAAGGCGGATTTAGTGGGGTTGAGCTTCATTTAGAACCTTTTAAGGGTGCAAAGAGTTTATTCTAGATCATCTATGTGCTGTTCAACTTTCACGTTTTTCACTAACATGTCATCTACATAAACTTCAACATTTCTCCCAATCTGTGTCTCAAGCACTTTATTTACCAGTCTCTAATAAGTGGCTCTTGCATTTTTTAATCCGAACAGCATGTCTTTGTAACAATATATGTCTCAGTCGATGATGAACGACACCTTTTCTTGATCTCCTTTTTCCATTCGTATCTGGTTATAACCGGAGAATGCGTCCATGAAACTAAGCAGGGCATGCCCAGAGGTAGAGTCAACCAGTGCATTTATTCTCGCGACTAGAAAGTTGTCTTTAGGGCAAGGTTTATTGAGGTTGGTGAAATCTACACATATCCTCCACTTACTGTTGTTTTTCTTGACTAACACCATGTTGGCGATCCAATCGGGGTAGGTGACTTCTCGTATGAACCTTGCTTTTAACAATTTGTCTACTTCTTCAGTAATAGATTGGTTTCTCTTAACAGCAAAGGTTCTTTTCTTCTAACTGATTGGTCTTGCTGAAGGGTTGACACTTAGCCTTTGTGTGATCACCCTGGGTTGATTCTTGGCATGTCTGCATGTGTCCATGCGAAGGTGTCCCTGTAAACCATTAAGAGTTTCTGTAAGCGAAGCTTAAGTTCTTTTGAGAGCATCTTCCCGACCTGAACCAGCCGTTCTGGTTTGTCAGGATCGATGTTTAGCTCCTCTAGATCCTCCATGGGCCCGATCTGCTTCAGCTGGACGTCATCTCTATCCTCCATGTCATTGATGATGAATGCCTCCTTTGACTCTTTCCCCTTTAAAGATGCCACGTAGAACTCCCAGGTAGTTGTTTGGTTGCCTCTGACCTCTCCAACTCCCTCCTTTATTGGGAAGCGCATTAACAAGTGGTAGGTAGAAGTAATCGGCTTCATTTTGTTTAGCGTTGGTCTGTCGATGATTGCATTGTATGTTGAATCGACAACCAATAAGTCGACCGCCTTGGTCACTTGGCAAGGACTAACCTTGACTATCACTGGGAGTGTAATGATTCCCATGGGGTATAGTTTGTCTTTGTTGAATCCTACCAGAGGTATCATTGTCGGCCAGAGCTTGTCTTTTTCAATTTCCATCTACTAGAAGGTAGACAGGTATAGGATGTCTGTTGAACTGTCGTTGTCTATGAGTATCCTTCTAGTTCGGTGGTTTCTTATGACCAATGTGGCCACTAGGGCGTCGTCATGAGGGTGATGCACTCCACAGGAATCTTCTTCTGTGAACATGATATCTTGTTGACTGATTCGAGGACACTTTCCAAGTATGTCAGTCGAGTAAACCTCCCCTTGCAATACCCTCATTGCCCATGCGTGTGTTTTTCGAGCCGATTTGTATTCTCCACCTCCTGTAAATCCTCTGGAAATAACCTTTATCTCTCATAGTGGCTTGGATTTAAGATTCTTTCAGCTCAAACCTCCTTTTCTGCCCCTGGCAAGGTTTAGGGGTGGCCCGCTATGAAACACCTCAGCCTGCCTTACCAGATTAGTGCTTCTATCTACTCCTTCAAGTCGACACAATCCTCTTTGTTATGGTTGTGGTCTCAATGGAATCAACAATGCTTCCTTTGGGATCTTTTTTTCGGAGGGGTCTTGAGCTTCTCAGGCCATTTTAAGGATGGGTCGTCTCACACGTACATAAAGACTTGTTTAAGGGATGAATTGAGTGGGGTATAAACCTGTGTTCGCCGAACGGGTGCACGTGCCTCCCTCCATCTCACCACTCGATCAAAAATTTCCCTCGTTCTTGATTTTTCATCCATAGTTTTAGTCGTTCGTCCCTTTTTCTCTTCAGTGGCTCTCGATGTTCATTTCCCTGATCTCTTCTTGTTGCCATCGCATTCTCGGCATTCATGTGTTTTTGGGCTCGAAGCATCATCTCGACCATGTTGCTCGGCAGGGATTTGGAAAGAGAGAATAAGAACTGTATGGGTAATAACCCACCCATGAAGACGATGAGCACCATCTTCTTGTTAGCGTCGTCTACCTGCATCACTTTTTAGTTGAAACGGGAGACAGTCTCTCAAAGACTCTCCCTTTGATTGTTTAACATTGAGTAGATAAGTTGTAGGCCTACGATAGCGTCTCCCTCCTATGAAGTGATTGGCGAATGACTAGCTTAGCTCAGAAAATGAGTTGATGTTGTTGGCAGAAGATTGTTAAACCATTTTCATGCTAAGCCTTTCAAGGTGACCAGGAAAGCCCTGCACATGAGCCTATCCGAATAGTTATGCAGGAGCATCAAGGTCTTGTATGTCTTGAGGTGGTCGAATGGATCTCAGCTTCTATCGAAGGACTCTATTTGAGGGATCCCAAACCTTTTAGGGCGAGGATGGGACATGATCATCATGGGGAAGGGGTGGTCGGTCATTTACACCAGGGCCTATATCATGTAAGGGCTTTTGCCCCGAAGGGCTTCTATCACAACATCCAGCTGTTCCTACATCTTCTGAATATGTTTCTCTTGTTCAACGGTAGCCCCTCCGCCTAAGTCATTGGTCTGTTGAGACGCGGAGGCCCCAGGGATATGGTTATCTCCTTACCTCTCCCTTTCATGCCCTTGTTCGATCTTTGGTCTAGGGTGTGTGGCCTCCTAAGTCTCTTCGTCACCAGAATGTTGATGCTCCATCTTCTTCATGAGCCTACGACTTAGCTCTTGGTTCTGCTGTGTCATCCATTCTATATTGCAGTTGAGGTCTTGTATCTGTTGTTCCAAACTTGCAATTCTAGTCACCTCAACTTCCCTCCTGCCTTGATCATTCATGGATGAGGCATTTCGGTAGGCTTTCATTGTTCCTAACAAGTTTCAAACATATGACCTTTATCTTATAAGAAATCACTTCTGGTTCCCACAGATGGCGCCAACTGATGACGTTGTTTCCTGACCCACCAAGATGGTCTTTTGGTCACCCTCGATCTGGAATCTTGCACATGACTCCCACCTACACCAAGACAGTGAATATCATCGGTGTGGCGCCGGCCTTCACCCCTCTAACACTTAAGTCAATGATCGGAGGTCAGAAAATCCTTGTATTCCCCCACTTAGGATAATTGTGCCTGCCTTTTTCTGTGAGGTTCCCCTCTTTTTATGGATGTTTTCCTTGGTAGTTACGTATGGTCCCCCTGGCTCCGTACCAGTGTGTCATCCCTACCAGGAATATTTCCCAAGTTAGTTAAAGGAATGTGGGTGAGTGGTGCAAGTGTAAGCGTCGGATTGGTTGTCCTTTTGCATCATTCCATGCCTTGTAATTGCCTTTTGTCCTGATGGCGGTTGGTACCTATTGCTCAATCAGCTCAGTCACCATGTCGGTCGATCAGTTGGGTCGGTGATCATGGAGGGTAAGAGAATGGTAGTCTACTTTTGGGTGGCTCGTTATTACCCCTCGGTCTGTCGAATGTCTTGCAGGCATGTGGCTATGGTTGACCTGACATTTGTGTTATCCTGTCACTGATTGAGCGCTCGGTGTGCGCTTTTGTTGGTCTGAACTGAGGGTGGGTCTCTCGACAATATGGTAGGTCGGTTGGACCATGATGGTTTACTCAGTCAATTGACGCGGTCCACCTGGATCCAAATTCCTTGTCATCAACATGTATACTTACCATAAAGGTAATCCTCTTGCTAACTTTGCCAAGACTATTAAGCCTAAGGGTGCCCGAGCTCTACTTGATCTTGTCTGACCAAGCCAAATCTTTGGGTCTTGTTCGGCTGATATTTTAAGACATTGTGTTGGGCGTGGACTAAAAAATCCCAACCTGACTTTATGTTTGGGTTAAGCTTGGGTTTAGGCAATATGTAACATAGCCATTGGGAAAACTTGAGTTCAAGGCTATCTTAACTCAACATTACATAGTTTTAGCCTAGGGACCACATGTCTTGTCCAGGATGGTGTTTAGGACACCAGGGGACATCATATGGAATAAAATGGGTGTGTGATGCATTTTTTAATATGGAATATGCATTTTATTCCATGTGGTCTCCCATGGTGTCCTGGACACCAAATCCTGAATATAACATGTAACACCCCACATTTAGTTTTGAACTTACTAAAATGTAGATGCTAATGATTTGATGTGTGAATGTCAACATGTGTGTTAATGGTGATACATTTTTTTTGAATATGGATTATGCATTTTATTCCATATGATGTCCCCTGGTGTTCTAGATACCATCTTGGACAGAACATGTAGCACCCCACATTTTACTTTTGAACTTGTTAAAATGTAGATGTTAATGATTTGATGTGTAAATGTCAACATGTATGTTAATGGTAGATTCTCTTAGGGTTTATGTATCATGAGAATGAACTTAGAAATAAAGAAAGCCCTCATACAAAAATGGTCAAAATTGAGCGAAAATGAAAATTATGTATAGGTTGACCAATTTGGATTAATCTAGTCCAAATTTGGATAGATCCAAACAATCTGGACAAATCTAGACAATCTAGATCAATTCAATGTATTGTTGGACCAATCCAACAGTCTGGATCGATCTATCAAAACCTGTATTCTGTGTAGACAATCTGGATTGATCCAAATTGGAGTTGAATTGATCCAAAAAAAAACCTATAATCTGTACAAATAATCACAATTGGTCCAATTGGATATTGTAAAGAAAATATTTTTAGAGGATTTCTTCAAGAAAATCAACAAGGGGAAGGAGATTTTGCTAGAGAAACATTGATTTTCTTTGTAAGTGTGAAGAGTAAGTGATTATACAAGATATGCATAGGTTTTGTTTGTTTTTTAGATTCTTAGAAATCACTGTTTTCAAAGTTTATGGTATGAAAGTGAAATTCCTAAAGGGGGGCTGAATAGGATATCTACAATTTTTGTGGTTATTTCAAGTTAATTTCTTCACCCTCTTATGATTCACTTTAATTCAATTAAAGATGCAACAGAATTCTTTTAGTTAGTAAATCAATTCTCTATGAACGTATCATATAACATGAGGCTCCGTCATGCACTATAACGTTACCTATAACAGAGCGGGAGCAAGGTTGATAAGTTCCCTAAAGTTGTGTGATTAATCTTTTTATATTAACCTTAGTTAGAGTCACTACCAATTTTCCTACAATATAATCACTTAAGTTTAGTGCTTTGAGTGAAGTCTTAAAGTGATCTAAAAATAATGAATTGCAAATTCAATATACTTTAC
>JAOXJP010229054.1:0-11015 GCA_025762735.1 Platanus orientalis | reverse complement strand
GAGTGGTATCAACCCTTGGAGAAGGAGAACATGGCTACAGCCACACCTTGGAAACACCAAAATCTTCAAAAACTTGTTTATTCTTCACTACTAAATTATGGGGGTGGGGTTGCCTTTAAATAAGCTTACAACCTTAAGCAAATGAAAAATTGTCAAAATTAATAACTTCCTAAAATCCTAAACTTGCTAGCTAAGTTTTCTAAAAGCATAAAACTTTCTAAAAACTTATTTTTCTAAAAATTCAAACTTAGACTTCTAAACACACTATTCCCGTTTTTAGTGACCACCCCTTAGTAATTTGGTCATAACTTTCCAAAATCACCTTAGATTTGCACAATCTTGATCTCATTAGAAAGATAATTGAATAACCTATCTAATTACACCAAAATCAAGCCAAAAAGTCAAGTTTTGACTTTTGAAAAAGTGGGCTAAATATAAAATACGGGATTACTCTAAAAAAAACCAAAGTTTGGCACTATTGGCCTTATTACATGGACATAAAATGTTGTACCCCCCTTAAAATACCCTAAACACCTAATTACCATGGACATCTTCTTTTGGCCTTCCTTCCTTGATAATTCTTGGGTTTGGGTTTCCAAATAGGATAGACTTTCTAAAAAAATTGTAAGGTTGCTGCATCATTGGCTAGCAAGTTAAGAATTTTAGGAAGTTTCTAATTTTGACAAATTTCCAATTTCTTAAAGTTGTAAGCCTATTTAAGGGCAAACCCCTCCCCCATAATTTAGTAGTGAAGAATAAACAAGTTTTGGAAGAATTTGGTGTTCCCAAGGTGTGGCTGTAGCCATGTTCTCCTTCTCCAAGGGTTTATACCACTCATGGCTCCCCTCTTTCTTCTTCTTTCATAGGTGTAGCCACAAACTCTCTTCTCTCCTTCAAGGTAAATCTTCATTCGTTTTTTTTTTCTCTTTTAGTTTCTTCCTAATTCTATATTTTTTTCTATACTATTCTCTTCTCATTCTTTCTGTCATATTCTTCTTTTTCTTCCTTCTCTTGAAACCTCTACGAAAGTACTTTCACTTTTTCCGAAATTCTTTGATTTGATCCATCAAATCAAATCGGAATTTCATGAAATTTTAATTGTAAAACTCTGTCATACGTTAGAAACGACCATAAAATTTTCATAATTTTCTGACGTGTCAGAGGGGTATTTTCGTAATTTTCAGATTTTCTATCCAAAATTATGAAAGTACCCTTTTGGGATCTTTTCTCATATTTTCCCTCCTTTTCTGTTCTAATTCCTTCTTATTTTTTTCTGTGATTTTATTCTTTGATTTAAAAATTTTTGTGGCTACTTGAAATACTAAATTCCATTATTGAAAACTTTTGCTTCCACACTTTAAATCTAACCATTGTTTGAGGCTTTGAAATTACTCTACATCAATTTTTGGTATCTTTTCCTTTGTCCTGCATTAATGAGCACCTCAATAATACTTTTATTGCCCTAATTCCCCCCCCCCCCAAAAAGGCAACAAAAGAATTAAAGGCTTTTCAATCTATTAGTATGTTGAGTAGTGTGTATATGATTGTTGCTAAGATGCTATCAATGAGGCTGAAGATGGTTCTGAAAAGCATCATGTCTCCTCCATAAGGGGCATTTATAACGGGTAGACAAATATTGGACAGGGTGCTTATTGTGAATGAATGCATTGAGGACATGAGAATATCTGACAAGAGTGGGGTGATCTATAAATTGGACTTGGAGAAGTGTGTGATCAAGTAAATTGGAGATTTTTGGATTATCTACTTCTAAGGATGGGTTTTGGGGCCAAATGGAGAAGTTGGATATTTTTCTGTATTCGTTCGGCTTCTTTTTTTATTTTGGTCAATGGATGTCCCGCGGGATTCTTTAGTGTGTCAAGAGGCCTTTGACAGAGGGATTCATTATCCCCTTTTCTTTTTATTATGGTTTTTGAGGTTCTGAGTAGAATGAATAAAAAGACTTAGATGGGGTTTATTTTTGGATTTAGAGTGGGGGTTGGAGAAGTTACCATTTCTCATCTCCAGTTTGCAGATGATACTATGATATTTTGTAATGCGGAGGTGGGTTAGTTGAGATATCTCCGATGTATCCTTGAATGCTTTGAGGCTGTATTGGATTTAAAGATTAATCTGGCAAAAAGTGAGATATTCCAAGTGAGGGAGGACTGTGATATAGAAAATTTAGCATGAATATTGGGTTGTAAAATTTCTTCCTTTCTTGCTTTATACTTAGGTTTGCCTTTAGGTGCAAGCTACAAATCGAAGAAGATTTGGGAGTTGGTAATTGATAGGATTTCTTCTAAATTGAACTCATGGGAAGCTCCTTTAGATTTCAGAACTCCGACAACTTAAGACCAATACAGAAGAAAAAAAAAGAGTAAAGAAGGAGAAAAAATGAAGAGTAAGGTGGAAGCAAGAAGAAATCAGAGGAAGGAAGCAGAAGAAGATATTACAAGAAGAATGCAGAAGAGGAAAAGGGGAAGAAGACTAGGGACAAGCCCTAAGGGTATCCACATGGCTACACCATGGGAGGGGAGGGATAGAAGGGATAAACCCAACAACCAAACTTCAATTCAATCAATAATTCATAGCTAACTATTACAAAAACGTGTGACGCCACATATAGGCTCACACATTCAAGAAAATAGCAAGAAACAAAATTAGAAAGTTCTAAACTACTAGCTTCCTTGCTACCTAACCTAAGACTTTGCTAAACCTAAAATTGCCAAAACCTTGACTTTCTAACAACAAAAACTTTCAAAAATTAAGGCTTTCTAGAGAATTTTGACCAACACTCCAAGAGGGCCCCCACTTTGACTTGTTGACTATCTAAAATTACTAAATTACCCTTGGCATTATTGCCTTATTACAAAAATATCCTTAACCTAAAAAACCTAAACTATCCACGGCGTTACATGATTATCCCAGCCCTAAAAGACCCTAATTAACCCACACATTACACACATCTTGTATCTCACTCTCTTGTGTGGTGGCACATACAAGAACCCCTTTACAGGTTCACCTAGAGCTCCCCATCAATATCTGACTTTCAAGCCAATTGCATCCTCTTTCGAAAGCATCTCGCCCTTTGATTTCTGATTCATATGCACTGACCAAGCAATGGTTAACATTGTGTAGTTGGAATAAAGTTTCCGGTAACCTTCATTGCCCGTATGTTATTATAATTTCCATTTATGTTTCTCAAATAGGGACTGTGAAGGTAGAGAGGGAGGGCCTATCGATCAAAGAGATGGAAGAGGGCAGGAAGTAAAAGATTTATGAACGCTGATTAGGAAGAGGTTTGTGGAAGTTGTTTGACATTGGTTCAAGAGATAAACACGGTTGTAGGCAAATGAGAGAGGGAAAGAGGGATTGTGAGAGAGAAAATCATGGGGTTATGGGGGATGGGGAAGAAGGGGACGGAGGAAGAAGATGAGATGAGAAGTTGTAATGATTAAAATGCCCACATTTCTATTTTGAAAAGCAAAGAGGTGGGTACACTTTTTGTCTATACAAATTTAGACAGGATGCTAGTGTGCCCTCAGCATCAGGCAGGTTAACATATATATATATATATATATATTGATTTTATATTTCCAAGTGTGAATAAAATGAAGAGGTACTATTTCTGGAGCTCATATTGTTGAAGTTCTCAAGCTAATGAAAATTCTATATCTCTAGTATTAACATCAAATCAGTAATTGACCTTTGTGTGAGTGTGGATGGCCACAACATCTAACATGCCTGCTTCATTGTGGAGAATTGACATGATCCTTCAATGAGGACATGAGATTCCCTTCTTTGAGCCTGCAATTTCAATTCCTAATAATTGTTTCAACTCTCCAAGATCAGGGACACCATGAAGATACTCCATTATCAGTTTACCTTTCCATTGTCACTGCTAGGAATGAAATCCTTCGCATAAATAGGAAAGATATTATTTCCTTTTTGCAGTGCCTAATAAAGATTAGTTTACAAACAGGGCCAGAACTCCACATCAATTACCGCATAGCTGAACTGATCAAAACAAGGTTTCAGATTCATTGTAGCCTTTTCTGGTCCAACTTAAGTACGAAGTTAGGATCAATAATTATAATAACCTCTTCTATGATGCTTCTGTTTAATCTTGATATTCAATGTGAAAGATTGTAGCTATTTGTATTATCTGGGAAAAGTAGTCAAATTATTCCTTGACTTCAATTCCAAAATGGCCTTTCATTACGATGCCTGAGATCTGAATAAACCTTTTGCAACTAGCTGAGCCTTGTAATGTGAACCAAAGTTATGTTCCTTATTCAAAGGCATTGCTTCATAGTATTTTTCCTAGTTTCAATTAAATTTTGTTTATAGCTGTAATTTCTTGACCAGGTAAAAGATGATTGAATTACATGATTCTTTTCTGTTTCTTTTGAACTATTATCATGAATGAAAAAGGTTTAGAGGTTGAATTACATTTGGTCATGTTGGAAATAATAAAATTTTGAACAACTGAGTCTGCAGGATGACCAACCTGAGGTGCAAGGGCTAGCAGTTCTGCTATCAACTGAAAGATCTGCAACGAACAGTCCAATAGGTATGCGTTTTTCATTTTCTTTAGAGTTATTGGAAAGGATCTTGAAATCACTATACCTGTTTCAGGATCTCTATTCATTTGTTTATTAGAAATTTAGAATTATGGTGGCAACCTGAGTTCAAGAGTTGATAATCTTGCATATGGACAATTGCTTTATCCATTTCCCTATGTGCAAATTGCATATCTTTTTTCTACAATTTATCAATCAGTGAAGCCTCAGCCCAACTATTTTGGTCTGCCAGATGATTTCTGTTCCCCCATTCTACTCTATCTAGGCCCATCCTTGCATGAGCTTAGAACACCAAATAAGGATTGAACAAAAGGATACTAGAACTTTCATGCCTGCTGCCAACCTGATGCAACCCTCAGTTATATGTTTTGTTTTTTATGAACAGATCATTTAAAGAGAATAATACGAATAGGTTACATGGGAGAAAACAATAATGTAAGTACCCTTTCCCCATAATATTACACAGCAAGTGAAGTGCTGCTAACACTGGTTCTGTCAAGCCTCTCCCTATATCATATTCTTCCCTATGCACAATCCTAAATGATGCTTTTAGGATTTGAGCTACATTATGAACTTCGTTAATGATATTGGACATTTTCCACACTAACATCTTCCCCCCTTGCTTTATATAATGGAATTCCTTGAGTCCCATCCAATTACCACATTTGAATCCCCCTCTACACAAACATGGGAAATTCCCATATTTCTTAAATCCTGTAGCCCCATAAGCAACCTAATGCGGTGGCTATGTAATGCTGTGTAATGGTTACAGAGGACTTTCCCTCTTTGGAAGCCTACACCAAATAATATAGGATTTATGAAGAAGCCTACTTGCTGTTTAGGCCATTGATGTCTTAGTTTTTCTATTATTTTCTATTTTTAAAAGCTTTAATTAATGATTTTGGATGTAATAAAGGCATTAGAGCCAAGTTAGAAAGTTGGTAGTAAGTTTTTTTCTTTTCGATAATTAACGAAATTTTATTGAGAAAGAGAGAAGTTACAAGATAGTAATATAACAAAGCAAAAAGTTGGTAGTAACTTGGAATTGAATTAGAAAAAGTTTAAGAGTGTTTTACGAATTTTTTGGGTTGACCGTATAAGGGGTATTTTGGTCCAATATATATATATATATTAATTATAAATAGATCCTAAAGACCTCTTGGATGACATTTTTTGAAAATATTAATGAATTGAAGTCTTTGAAAGGCCCATGTTTTGGCTGGTATACCTTTAAATCACTTATACTAGGTGAGTTCCTTCTATCTTTCTATTTATCCTTCAATCTATATTCTCTTTTTTAATTTTTCTTTTGAATGGTAAGGAGATTATTTATTGAAAATAACAAAATGAAAAAAGTACAAAGGGAGTGAATCACTGCGGAGGTGATATCACAAAGTCAAAGCCACAAGTAACGAAAGTTACAAAAATTCATTCCATATAGATTCCCAATTCCCATCATCAAAAGATGCCTAGATTGAAGCCCATTCAAAGAGGGACTTATATATAGAAGTCACCAATTTATTAATATTGTGAAACTTTTCTTCAAAAATTCTACCATTTCTTTCCTTCCACAATCCCCAACAGATCACTCCCGGTAAAGCATGCTAGATGGCCTTGTGTAGATTCCCAACTCTACATAGTCTCCAACTCAACATGAACTCATTAAACAGTCCGGGAAAAACTCAGGGAATTTTAATGTGAGAAAGGAAGAAATCCCATACCTTTCTAGCCATAGAACAATGCATAAATAGGTGGCTAACTGATTTTGCCTCTATTATGCATAGTATGCATTGATTAGCCAAATTCCATCCTCTACCCTGAAGATGATTTAACTTTAGAAAATTTTTAAGAAACTATTCCATATGACGAATGATACCTTTGAAGGAATATCCACATTCCAGATCTGTCAATGTGGAAACCACATAGCTGAGCAATTTATCAATTGTAAATAATAGGATTTTGGAGAAAACCATCATTTCCGAATTAAGTTCCACACCCACCCATCTTGACCATCCATGATAGGGCAAAAACTCCCAAGAGTCTCCAATAACCTAATAATCTTGCCCACCTCCCAATCATTTGGATTTCTTTTCAAATTAGGCACCCAACAACCTGTGATTGTTTCAAAATAATTGGCAACTGACACCTGTCGATTCACAACAATGCTAAATATACTTGGGAAATTCTCTTTTAAGGGAGTCTCCCCCACCCATACATCATTCCAAAAACTAATATTATCTCCCGATCCAACTTTGAATCTAATATGCTTCCAAAACTCCTCTTTACCTGCCATGATTGATTTCCAAAGCCCGCATCCATGTCTCCCACTCACCCTACGAGATTGCCAATGAGATTCTTATCCAAATCTCGTCACCACCACTTTATACCATAAACTCTCATTTTCAACTCCATATCTCCACAACCGTTTTGACAAAAGAACCTTGTTATGTATCTGAATCCACCTAGGCCACCATTGCACATAGGTTTACAACATGTATTCCAATCCACCAAGTGGTACCTATGGTGTTTTATGTCATCATTCCAAATGAATTTTAAACATTGACTCCATTCTATTTACAACTGATGCCGGAATAAAAAATAGAGATAGAAAATAGTTGGGGATTGCAACAAGGGTAGCTTTCAACAGGGTCAATCTCCCCTCATTTGATAAATGTGGAACTTTCCAAGCTTCTAACCTTAAGGAGATTCTTTCAATCACTAGATCCCATATAAATTTGACTTATAAGATGCACCCAAGGGAAGGCCTAGATACGATGAAGGGAGACGTCCAATTTTACAACCTAGCATCCAAGCCAGACTCTCAATATCACAATCAACTCCAACTTGAAATAAGACACTCTTGTCTATCTAATTTTTAACCCAGATACAACCTCAAAGCAAGTAAGGATGCATGGTGATTCCGGCATGGTGAGGTGATTCTGGCATGGTGATTCCAATATGGTGTTTATAGCATAGTGATTTTGGTATCATGTTTTCAAATATGGTGATTCTGGTTTCTGGGTTTGGGTGCTTCTGGTGACTACGAAATGAGGGGAAACCTGTGAGCTTGCTGATAGGATTTTGTTGATTCTGACAAATCTTATCTGGTTTCAGGATGAAACAGATCATCGTAATAGAAAGGAAATCCTTTCATTTTGAACTAACATATATTGGCAATGCTAGGATACTTAAAATCACCGAATGTAGGAAAGGTTTCGTATCTTCGATAAGATTCAATGTAAATCTCATCTCATGGTTTTGCTTGATGCTTGTTCAGGTAATCATAAAATCAAATCCTGCTGGTTTTTTCCGATCAAAAGATGATGGAAACAAACTCAGTTTAGTGAAGGGAAGGATGAACGATCATGGTAAATTCCTAAAAATATTTGAAATTCTTCGGAATGGTAAAGAGTTTTGCATATTCATCCTGGGTGATTCAGAGTCATCGGGGTGGGTAAATATCTCCCATATACTGAGAGGATCGTTTGGTGGTGAAATACCACTTACCCAATCTGTTCCACCCAAAAATTTCGAGGCCTTTCCTCCATTGAATTGAGATCCCTTGCCTCCACAGGTTCAGCCTTGTATCGAGGTGAATCACAGAGAACGTGATTGGGCTATTAAGATCACTGATTTAGAAGGAAGTGGAGGTGAAGAAGTCTGGAAGAGAACGGTGATTGGCTCCCGCACTTCTACTAAGATTATCTGGGATGAGGTAGCTTTTACTATATGTGAAGTTTTATATCTGGCTGAAGAAGTGGAGTGGATCGTGATGGATGACTGTAGAGCAATGATTGTTTGCTCCTATGAAGCTGAAGCTAGGAACCTTACTAAGAAGGATATATTTATGTCTGAGCGTGGAAGGGTTGTATTCGACGAATGGAATTCTGATGCTTTCTGTATCGGATATGATAAATTGTTCAAGGATCGGTGGGTGAGAGTATGCGGTCTGCTCTTCAATTTATGGAACTATAGGATCCTTGAATCTATTGGGGATCTGTGTGGAGGCCTCATCTCGGTGAATGTTAAAACCTTAAAATGTGAGGAACTACGATGGGCATGATTAGAAGTCTGTTGCTGTGATCTCTGAAACACCCCAAGATTGCTATTAGTTATTGATAATGGCAAATATCGACCTATTGTCATTTCCATTGACGATGAAGATAAGGATTTCCTTGGGGAAAAAATTTCTGGTGACGATCTAAGTTCGCTAGAAATGGCAGAAGATTCCGATGAGATGAGTACGGCTCCTTCGGTGGTTACACAAAAGTTTCCTGACCCTTGGCAACTTTCAAATTCATCTTCCAACGTCAGGTCTGACCTGTACGAAGTCCAAAAGGTGAAGTGTTGTCAGTCTGCTACTGAGGAGTCGGCTGGTAGAAGTGTAGCTCACGACATTGGTGAGAATGGAGGGACGGGGAAATCCATCTTCTCAGGTATACTTGCTTCCTCTTCTTTGTTGCATACGGAGGGGATGGGATAAGGAAATGACTGATTGGGTCTCAATGATAATTTTATATTGGAAAGGAGATCTGCCCCTGTGATCCCCAAGAATACCCTTAATAATAAACTCCCGGTTGGAGATATTAGGGGGGTAAAAATGTCTTTTCAGTGGCTTGAGAAAAGGGGTGCGGCTAAAGACAAGGCTGTCCTTGATGATAAAAGAAAACATGGTGGTGACTTAAGGGCAGTTGTGACTTCCTATTTTAATCCTAATGGCGGTGACAAAAGGGTAGATTTGTCATCTTCTTCATCCCTGTATAAAATAGCAAGGATGTGAATAGGTCCAAGAATGCTCTCGTTTCCGACAAAGACCGAGAGGATTAGAAGGGACTCTCCAGGCCAATCAGCAAACATGGGAGTCTTGTAATGGATCGGGGGGGGGGATCGCAAACTCTAAATTACATCGATACTCTCTGTGTGTCCGCTACTTGTCATCAACTTGGGAGTGGCCAGCAAGAATCTGACTGTGAAGATGGGCAGATTTCCTCTCATATTGGTGTGGGGGCGGGGGGCGATGGAGCATTTCAATCGTGATGTGCAGACTGAAGTTACCTCTTTTGAAATGAATGGATGCCGAGGCCCTCATTGTGATGGTGGAAAAAATGTATCTAATTCTAATATTCCAATTAATAGGGTTTGTTTGTCTGCCGAATTGGGGGAGATGGAGTGAGTCCTGGGACTAAGGAATATGAGGTTTCTGTTGCTCCCGATCAAGATTCCTCGAGTGCCTCATGGGTCTCCAATTCGATTGACGGTGACGATGTCCGAAGTAGTGGAACGACACCTGATTGTAATCAAGCCTTGATTTCATCCTCCGTTATCAACTATTCTATTCATTCTCCCCATGATGCACTTTCGGTGGATGATTGCGTGAATGACTTTGTGGAATTACCTACCCCCCATAGTGCCTCACTCAATGTTGGTTGTTTCGGTACTGAGGAAAAGAAAATCATGAGTTCCAAGATGCTGGGGGACCAAGTGCCTTAGACTGTAAAGCCGGGGAATGCTTTTAGGTGGCTCTCTACTGGATTCCTCTACTCTGCCATGCATTCTGAAGGTATACATTATTTATTTCCAAAAAGTTATCATTCTCCTTTGTTAGATGCTTTAGATCTATGCAGGTCTAATCAATTATGTGGACCTATGGAGAGTTTGAATTTTATCCAAGATAACATGTTAAGAGTACCGACTTTTGATATAGTTATGGGGAATTCATGTTGAGAATTGATTCAAATTGAGAACTCTGAGGTGAATTCCGTGGATGAGGTGATTGCTCCAGTGCCATTGGCAATTTTAGTAAAAGTAGATAGGGTGGGAACGCTCTGTGAGATGGATTTAGAAGGGGATGTGAATTGTAAAACCCCATCTTCTGATCCAAAGAAACATGACCAGCTTCTGTTGAAAGCTGTGAAGGAGAGAGATGAGGTGGCTTGACCTCAAGCTGAAGAAGGTTGCAAGTTCTTATTTGTTTCATTGAGTTCCAGGAGATGATGGTATTCTTGGTCCCTATCCCAACTCAATTCCGTTAAGTTTTTTTCAGAGAGGGAGGGGGGTTGATGCAGTGGCTATGCAATGGTTAGAGAGGACTTACCCTCTTTGGTAGCCAAAGCTGAAGAATAGAGGATTTATGAAGAAGCCTACTTGCTGTCTAGGCCATTAATACCTTAGTTTTTTGTTATTTTCTATTTTTAGAAGTTTTAATTAGTGATTTTGGATGTAATAAGGCCATTAGAGCCAAGTTAAAGAGTTAGTAGTTAGTTGGAATTGAATTAGGAGAAATTTTGTAGTGTTTTACGATTTTTTTGTTTGTTTGTTTTGGGGTTGACCATACAAGAAGGGGTATTTTGGTTTAATTTCGTTTTTTTTAATTATAAATAGGTCCTAAAGACCTCTTGTACGACAGATTTTGAAGAGATTAATGAATTGAAG
>JAOXJP010229053.1:0-11015 GCA_025762735.1 Platanus orientalis | reverse complement strand
GCCCATATGCTGGGGCGGACACATGGCATCGAAAAAGGAATTTACACTTTTCAATGCCATGTGTCCGCCCCTGCAAATGGGCGGACCTAGGCTTTTGTTAAGGGGGAGCTCCAAATCCGCGGGGGTATTAATCCCCAAACTCCACTTAATTCTTCATTGGATTGGTTGGTTTTCTACATTAACCCTGAAGCTCTGTTCTGCTGGATTGACTCTTTTATTCCGCAGAACCCTGTCTCAGTCCTGATAAATTAGCCTTTTCTTAAACTCTTAAAGTTCTGTTTTCTCTGAAATTTAGAGGCTTTATTTGCCAGGTATTGAACGTCTATTCTGCCGAATTTCACCCATTTCTAATATGTTTCTTGAGAGATATCAAATTCTGTTTTCCAGATAGACTATATGTTCAAAATTTGGACCAGAACTGTTCTTTTATATATTTCATATTCTTTTCATTGTTTGATCATTTTGAAATTTTGTGGGATGATTATTGATATCCTGACCTATTCCCTGTAAATTTTGAAGCTATTTGGGCAAACCTAACCCTTGTTTCTGAATCGACAAAGTTCTGTCCAGCTAGTATACTTATACAGTGGCCCATACCCGCAGGAGTTAATAGCCCCCATAGGTTGTTCTGCATCATTTTGGTATCCGAGCAAATCAATCCAGATGTATTACTATGAATTGTTGGGAGGTAATATACGACATTCTGATAAGTTTTCACTGATATGATAATCAACTGAGGTATTGTTTTGAAGATTCTATAAGAGCTGAATTCTCTTAGGTGACAAATGAGCTCTCACACTTAGAATGGAAAAGAATGTATTATCTTAGTTATAATCCATGGCAGTATCTTACTCTACAATGCAAATGAGATCTACTACACCAAAGGATTTATGATTTAAAAGTGCAACGACAAGTGTGAATTTTATAGTTAATAAGATGATAGCTAAGAAGAAAGAACTTGAACAGTTCACTGAGAGCTATGAGAAATGTATCATGGTTGATGTTGATTGTATTTCTTCTCCAACTATGATCAACTTATATACTCATTAGGCTTCTCCACCTTTTGATCTGAATTCTGTTATCAAGGAAAAGGATTGTATACCGAGTTTTCACCACCCATTATTATGCCAAAAGTCATGAACGAGCGCAAGAATTTACAAAGGCATAAGGAGTTTCCAATCCGTTCAAAGGCAAAGAAGCATTATCCCTTTAAGCGTGATGATTCATGTCAGAAGTCCATTCTTGGTCCTCCACCAAAATCGTCACCTCTATTGCGGAGCCCAGTACAATCTTTAAGTGAAAGATGCAAAGGAGATTGATCATCTTCAAATTTGTGACTTCTATATGTTCCACCTCATAAAACAGCTAAATTCAAAAGTCCCATACAGATTTCAGTTCTAGCATTTTCTATGTTGTAGAAGCCTTAGGCTTATACTTTTATTATATATTCTATTACTTTTTCTCTTTTGACCTCTATGGTTTTTTTTTTTTATTCTCTTTTTCTCTTTTTAATAAAATTGTTGTTTAAAAAAAAAATTAGATTCTTAGACAATTTGGGGGTTTACTTGTAATAAAGCCTAAGGGCTTTGTTATTTTGGGGATCTTGTGGAGTAGAAAAGTGCTGGAAAATTAAGGATAGTGTAGGAATTTATACTATTTTGGGTCTTTTGTATTAAGGCTTTAAAGCCAAGGATAGTTTTGGTTATTTTAAAATTTAGAAGTCAAGTAGGGCCCAGGATTTGGCTGTAAGACAGCTTGGAAGAGAGGGCTTCTTGACTTTATTAAGTTGCCAATTTTAGGAGGTGGGGCCTAGAGTTGGTTTTAGTATTTACTTGAGTAAGGGTTTAGGAGTATTTAGAAGTTTCTGAATTTTTAGATTTCCAAAATATTTGAATTGTAACCTACTCAAGGGGCTGTTGCCAAGATTTATGCAGAGCATAGTGCTGATTTCATGCAGACATCCAAGTTGAAGTGGGGCCCATGTGACATGTGGATGGGACCCACATGTGTGATCCTTGTGGCTGATTTCAGTTGGAGTCATGTGGAACAGTTAGAGAGGCAGCCTTATAGTTTTATTAGGATTTAATATTTGACTTTATCTTTTATTGTTATCTAGATTTTGTTAGGAGTCCTCATATGATTAGGGGTGGATAAGAGTAAGTCTAATTTTAAGTTTAAGTCAAAATTGTAATCCCGTCACTTTTCTTTAGGGTCTATTTTGGAAGCTCAAAACTTATCCGTTTGGACTGATTTTGGTGCATTTTGAAAGGTTATTCAGTTACCTTTGCAACGGGACCAAAATCTTGAGAATCCAATGTGATTGAGAAAAAATATGATCAAAATACTAAGGGGATATCATCAAGTGATGAAAAGTGGACTTATAAGTTTTTTAATTATTTAATATGAAATCTTTGTATCAAAGTCATAACAGGTTTAGGATTAGTTTATGTCAAGTTCTAGTTGGTTTATGAAAAGTAGTGGGTCTATAAAAGAACCACAACTCTTATTTAAATTTATGATGAGCTACATTGAATAAAGAAAAGTTTTGTTATAGGAAAAGAACTTGATAGCTGGTGTTGTCTTTCTTCATCTTCATATTTGTACCAAGTTTGACACTCATGTAGGGTTTTCCTAAGTGAAGTCATGAGAAGGGCTTCCTCACATCAGGTTCATCTTCTTCTTCCTTATTTTTTCTTCTCTTCATTTTTTTTAATTTCTATTTTTTGTTCTTGGTTTCTCCATTAAAAATTTTTGGAAGGTCTGAGTTTTCATGATTTGATAAATCAAATTAACTCCAAAAGTCATGAAATTTTGATCATAGACCATTGATAGACGTTTAAATCTACCATTACAATTTTGTAAATTTTTGACACATCAGTAGGGGTATTGTGGTAATTTTGGATTTCCCAGAAATTCCAAAATTGCCCCTTTGGGTTTCTTTATTCTATTTTCTTCTTTTCTTGATTCAATTCTTCTAAACCCCTCGAATTGAGTTCCTTCTTCTATTCTTGCATTTTCTTTAAAATTTGATTACTTAAGTGTGCTTAAAACTCAATTCTGGGTTCTTTGACCTTATTCTTATTTCTGCCACATCTCTTGGGTTTTACTTGGGATCATTGGCTATCATTCTACATCAACTTTGGTATCATCTTCGTTGTGCTGCGTCATTATTGTTCTTATTCTCCATCTTTGTCTTCCCTTTCTGATTCTACTTCTTTTTCTTCTCTATTGCTGAGTATGTCTGCCTCTGTTTTGCATTAATCTTGCTGCTGCTGTTTGCATTCTGAGATCTTACCACAGAGATTGAAACGTTCAAGATCGTGAGTTCTTCTTGAAGGTTTTGTTGTTGAATCATCTCAAGAATCAAATATTGTTTAGCTAAGAGGGAATTTGCTTGCAATAGATTTTGGCATGAGGTTATGAACAAATCTCCCCTCCCTAGAGTGGCCTTTTTGGAGTTCTTTCTAGAGGGTTTTATGTACCCACTAGTTAAGTGTGAAATTCCAAAGAGGAATCCAATATCTGGAATATGATCCTAGAGGGGCTGAATAGGATCTTGGCCAATTCTTTAAAATTCTTTTTAACTCCTTAGTTCAATTTTAATTCTATTTAATTTGCTTAAGATTTATCTTGATTAAGCAATGGAAACAACCTCTCTAGAAATGGGGGTAAGGCTGCGTACATCTTGCCCTCCCTAGACCCTACTTTAGCGGGAGCCTTGCGCACTGGGTCATCCTTTTTTTAAGTAACGGAATAATTACTTAAGTAAATTAATCAATCAGACTCTATTATACCACGGGGCTCCGTCATGTACTATAATGTGACCTATAGCAGAGTGGGAGCAAAGCAAATAGTTACTCTTGTTTATAATCTTTTAACTTAATGAATTACAAAATAATGTGCATAAAGGTATAAAACAATTAAGCTATGCACAAGAGTTGCAACAACAACACAAGAGTTTATAGTAGTTCGGCACTCTGGGTCTACATCCACTTTCTAACCGGCTCACCCTCGAGCCTCTTTATTTATTTTTTTATTGATAGTTCTGACTAACTATTACAATTGAAAATTAAGAAAACCTGAAACATTCACTTACGAGTTTCAGAGAGTCCACTCCCTTGTAAGTATGCTCTGAGTGACTCCGATGAATTATTCACACTTGACTCCGACAAGCACTGCAATAATTCGCCTCCAATGACTCCAGCGAAGGCTGCAAGCTTCGATGATGAAGTTGTGGAATTGTAGAATTCCTTCCTCAAGTCGGGTTTCCTCTTAGTAGGCTAATTTGACTATAGAACCTGCTCTTAAGCTTCAAATGAAGTGACTATGGGTTTGTGAAGCTTAACTCACAACCTTGAATAGTATTTAACTATAAGAACAACTCTCAAGGTCTTAGGCCAAATGGAATTTAACTCGTATGCTCGCAGGCTCTCTGAGGGTTGATTTCACAAGAATTTACTATAGAATCATTCTTTTTCATTCATACAAGTGCCTCAACTATTGGGACATGATCCCCTATTTATAGAGTGGAAAACTCACCTCTTTTTTTTTTATGAATCATGAATATTGTAAAAGAAAGAAGAAAGAATACAACTCAAAAACAAAACAAAGAGACAAACACACTGAATAGACACCCAACACTCAAACAAGGGATGCTACTAACAATCTGGCTTATGATTTCCACTAAAACCAAACTCCTGAGACACACTCCATTTGGCCAATTTATCAGTGAGCTCGTTCTTGGTCCTAAAGATATGGAGCACCTCCGCCTTGAGCCCCCTTAGGAGATCTTTGATCTCACAAAGAAAATGATTAAGTCTCCATGAGCCCTCGCAGTTTTGCCCACAAACTTCACATAATTCTTTATTGGATTGGTTGATTTTCTATTACCCTAAGACTCTGTTCTGCTGGATTGACTCTTTTATTCTGCAGAACTCCATTACAGACCTGATAAATTAGCCTTTCTTAAACTTTTAAGTTTTTTGTTTTCTCTGACATTTAGAGGCTTTATTTGCCACCTATTGAACTTCTATTCTGCCAAATTTTACCCCTTTCCTGATCTGTCTCTTGAGAGATTCAAATTCTGCTTTCCAGATAGTTTATTCAGAATCTGAACCAGGACTGTTCTTTTATATATTTCATTTACTTTCCATTGTCTGATCATTCTGAAATTTTGTGGGATGATTATTGATATCTTGACTTAATTCCTCATAAAATTTGAAAGTATTTTGGTAAACCTAACCCTTGTTTCTGAATTGACAAAGTTCTGTCCGGCAAGTATACTTATACAGTGGGCCCATACCCACAGGAGTTAACAGCCCCATAAGCTGTCCTGCACCAATAATTCAGCTCCTTTTATAGGTGTCCAAAATTTTGTCTGCTCCACTGTGTAATGCTTTACTTGAAACTTTGAATCCTCGTAGTAATATGTGCCTGAGGGAAAGCATTCCATGCTTCATCCACCGCTTCCTTGAAGGAGTTGTGGGTAAACGACATAGCTTTTAATTTGAAAGGGGGTCTTCTTCTCTTGCCTGTCTTCTCCAGATTTAAGAGTATAGGATTGTGTTCGCTATTAACTGCCAATAAATGTAATACAGCTGCCTTTGGGAATTTAAGCCTCCATGTACTATCTGCCAGACATAAATCTATCCAACCTTTCTCTGATATGCGAATGTGGCTGGCAGGTCCTGAGTAACCCAATTCCAATAAGCCACAATAATTAATCATCTCCTTAAACTCAACAAAATGATTTTCACCCATAGTATGTCCACCAAGTTTTTCTGAGGCCACAGTAATTGCATTAAAATCACCCGTACATGTACATGGTTCATTCACATTATCAGCAAAGTTTTTAATTTCAGTCCAGACCCCTTTTCTATTGGACATTTTCAGGTTCCTGTAGACACAAACCATGTACCAAAAATGAAAATGAACTCTATTTATGACTTTTGCAACAATAACATTATTTGAGGAATAAACAACAGAAATATCAGCTGTATCATCCCATAAAATCCATAATCCTCTGGAACGCCCATTAGCAGGAACTCCAGAATGTGTATATGCTTCCGGTAACTCCTGAAGGTGCTTGCTATTTTTCCCATTCCAGCTTTTGGTTATTGGTTTCTTTGTCTCTCTTTTCATTTTATATTAAGGTTTTTATTTCATGTTCCACCTGGTAGAATCTCATTTGATCAACTGATGTTCTTGGCATTGCATTGCAATAAGCTACAGAGGGGACATACAATATTCTTATTTGTTTCAAAGTTTGAATTTGTCTTTTATTGACCATTTATGCTGGCCTAATATGTAAATTGGCTACTATTACACATTTGGGTTGCCATACATTTTTTCTTTCTCCATTTGCTTTCTCTGGATAGTGGTCTCCATGTATCTTCTCATGTTCATTTCTCTTCTTATCTTTAGTTCTTCATTAAGAGAGTATTTTGTGATGAATGAATTTTAGCATCATGCCATATGTACCCAGTGATTTATAAGGTGCAAACACTTGATAATTTGTGTTTTGCTTCCTACTGTCTTGTTCTTTTTGGCTTTGTTTCATTTACTCATTTGATGCTGTATGTGTTTTAATCTTTTTTTTTTTAATTGGATCATGTATAAAGATCCAGCTAGTGCTGCTGCAACCCAAGCTGAAAAAGAGGAGGTGGATTCACGCTCAATATATGTTGGCAATGTGAGGTTTTACATGTCATTTCCTTTGTTATAATTTATTTTACTTGAGGTTCTCATCCTATGCATTTATGTTTCTGGTACTTTGGATTTTGTATGTTGTTATCTTGTGTGTAATTTTTTTGTCTGTTTTTTTTATAAACTCGAGAATGTGTATTGGGAAGCCATTCTTTATGCTTTTACTTGGAAGAGCATAATCTTCTAAATGATGTATTGATATAAGAGTGAATATAGGAACACCCAGACTTTGTGAAATTGCCCAATCAATTGTGTTTAACATCATCTTTCCCTTCTAGGCTGAACTTGTTAAGTGATATTTCAATTGAGTATATATGTTCATCAATACTACAGGTTTGATGCATTAGTTCAATTGAATTTTGATGAGCTCTGAATCTATGTTTTCTTTGGGATGGAACCTGCTCAATGTAAATGTAAAATATGTGAATCCTTAAAATTTCAAATATAATAATCAAACAATTTGAATTTAAGGTGGAGAGAAAAATCTAATGGTTTCCAGTGAATCATACTGTTTACAATCTCAATCTACAATTCTGTTGAATTTATGGGTCAAGGTCAAAAAGAGGTAATAGTCCTGAGTGACTGAACCATGATCCCATTTTTTTCCCCAGTTTAATTAGATCTTTTCCTTTTACTTCCAAAAAGTCGAGGCCTTCCATTCCTTGGATAACATGTCTCTTATGCAGTTTTGTCAGAACACCTAGGCAATGAGCATGCTTGGTTGCCTATGTGCCTAGGCAATTGTTCACTGAGCTGGGCAGCTTAAAAAAGATAATTCAATCCTCTTAGTATGCAAAGAGGACAATATTAGGTCTATAATATATATTAAAACATGCTTCTGCTTGATTTGAGGATGATCTGACTCGTTTTAGACAAAAATAGGATGTGATATGATGTAGTGTGAAAGATGTGGGATGATTAATGCTAATGAGTATTTGAACTTAATATATATTTCTCGTTTCTTCATACTGATCTTCAAAAATCTCCAAAAGAAAACTGTAGCACAATTCAAATTATTCTGAAGGTATGCTGTTACGACACAACATGCTTTGAGTCTGCAGTAATGAATTTTCTGCCACTTTTTTTTTTTTTTTGGGGGGGGGGGGCGGGGCTGACAAGCCTGACATGGAAGATCTGTACCATTAATCTGAGAGGAAGTAGCTGTGTTTGTGGTGTAATTGTCTACAAATAAAGCCCTTGAATTTTCATGTATTTTAAAATTAAAAATAAATAAATGACTTTTTTTCCCACGTGGCATAGAGCTAGTGGACTACCTTGCCACATGGAAAGATGGTGATGTAGAGTAATACATAGACCCATTTTGGGCTGCCACCTCAGCTACTATGTGTCAGAATTGTATGGTGACAGGATAGCCAATCTGTTTTCTTTCAGTAGCTGGGTTGCCTCTTCAAATAATGAGTCTTAACAGTCTTTATCCGAGGCAAACTATAGATCCACTCATCAGATTGGGTGTTCCTTCTCTGGAGATAGGAGTAGGCATTCATTCAGTTTCACTTATCCAAGCACTAGAGATATCTTAGCGGTCAAGTTGGACTGAAACAGGCAACCTCATGAGTCAACCATGTGGAGGTTGTTGTAGGTATGGCTAAAAGAGCTTCTATGTGTGTGCTTTTCATTGAGGTCATCTTTCAGTCAATATATATATATCCAACGGTTGTTTGAGGTCTTCTGGATCCTCCTGCTTCGTCAAACACTGCTACAATGGTACAACCAACAATGAGTCTCTAAACTTCGTTTACTTTTCCTTTTCAAGTGGTGTTAGGTTGTTGAGGATAATTTTCTTTATTTATATTATGTAAAAAAGAAGGTGGGGTAGACTGCTTGTTATATTGTACAGAATATAGTAGGTTTAGAGTTGAGTTCACTTCAATAAAAACTTGGGAATACCAGAAGTAGCAGAATTCTTTTGGAGAAGGGAGTGTCGGTTTGGGTCCACAGGTAGATGGGTCTGGACCATAGTTACTAGAGCAAAAAGCAATGTGAAAGTGAGAAGTGGGAAGCAAGGCTCAATAAATTCTTGGGAAGCAAGAAGTGAAAAACGATAATAAAGTAAATAACTATAAATTATAATCAATAATTTCAACTACAATACAATAAAGTGAACAAACTTTAAATAAGTATAAAAAACCTAAAATCTATACTATGTAAGTACAAAGAATCATGACATATAAATCAATATGCAAACCATTTGTTATTAGTATGGCCAACCATAGCTTAGATTTTACCCTACATTAGATTTTTTGTAAATAACTCACATCATAAAGTCAGACTATAAAAGCTCTTGTATAAAAACCATCGGATTTGAATCTTTTTTATTGGATTGGAATCAAATAATATAAACAATAAATTCAATTCTAAATTTCTTTTCCTACAAAATCATTACTAAATCTCACAGATAATATTTTATTTAATGTTAACAACATATTATTTACATTAAATAAAATACAATATTGTTTCTTGGATCGCTTCTCAGTCAATTCTCTAGATGTTACTATTTGCTTCTCCAAAAGCTTTCACTCGTTTTTCTAGACTCTAGATAGCTTTCACTTCACCGAGCTTCCCACATTTGGGAAGCATGATTCCAACTACTTGGGGAAGCAAAATGAAATTAACTTCCCAAACGAGCTTCGTAGGAAGCAAGCTTCCCACTTGGAAAAGTGTCTCTATTTTAGCAAATTGAAGTTCTTCTATCTACTTAATGATTATGGGTGCACTACTGTAAAAAGTATAACTTTTCTCTTTTCTTTTAGTAGCTTCTGAAAAACCTTATGCACGTTGGTATGAGAGGTTGCCCCCCCTTTTGTTTGCAATTATTCTTGTTGTTACATGTGATTTTCTTGGGATTTGGAAATATAGTACATGATAATCCAGATATATTAGGTAGCACTACAATTGTTTATGTGACATTAGAGCTTAGACCGGTATAATAGTTTATTGATTTGATTCTTGATTGCAGTTGGCCTTTGTCATTTATCACACATTGTTTCAACCTTTGGTTGTTTAGTCTCTGGAACGATGGTTTTGTTTCCAAAAAAGTCAAAAACTAAGTGATAAGTGTCATGCATGTGGTTGCATGAGTTTTGCTTGAATTTTCCTTTAATAAAACATGTTTGTTTTTCATTTGGTTGATGTGTTGAGAGCATGGGTAAAAAGCTTTCAGGTTGGAAAGGGCAACATTTGTCAAAAGGGGGAAGCTGGTTATGCTTAGAAGTGTTCTTGCAAGCGTTCCCATCCATTTCTTATCGTTATTCCTGGCTCCTAAGATGGTAATTAATTAGTTGGAAAGAATGATGCAGGACTTCCTGTGGGGCTCATCTAGGGAGAAGAGGAAAATTCACTGGGTCAGGTAGAAAGATGTGTGTAAGCCTGTCTCCCAAGGAGGGTTGGGCATTCGTCCTTTGGAGATGTCTAATAGAGCGCTATTCAATAAATGGTTGTGGATATTTGGCGTGGAAATGAATGCTTTGTGGAGGAGGCTTGTGGCAGCTAAGTATAGGGAGACTTTAACGACTAATAGTATCTCGGAGGGAGCTAGAGGATATGGGGTCTAGGCTACTATTTGCAAGGGGGAAGATTGCTTTCTCCGGTATGTTAGATATATAGTAAAAAATGGGGAGCGGATTCAATTTTGGCATGACCCTTAGTGCGAGAGGGACTCGTTGGCTAGTCTTTTCCCGTCTTGTTACAGCTTGGCAGAATGTAAATGGGGAACGGTAAAAAATCACATAATTAGATCTTTAGCATTCTGTTCTTAGAACATTAAGCCTATAAGGAACCTCAGTGATTAGGAGATAGAGGAGTTGGGGCATTTATTGGAGTTGTTGGACCGGTATTGTCTTGGAGATGTGAGTCAACAGGATGAGATAGTGTGGTGTTTCGGAGAAGAGAAGGGCTTCAATGTGAAATCGATGTGCAAGGCACTAGGTCCCTTTAGGCAGGTCTCATTCTCGAGGGAGTGTGTTTGGAATTCGCATATGCAATCTCAATCTTCTTTCTTGATGTGGGAATTGTGGTGGAACAGGATCCTGACATTAGACAATTTAAGTAGAAGAGGCTTGGTTCTCCCCAACCGGTGTTGCTTATGTAAGGGTGAAGAGGAATCAGCCGGCCATATTTTCTTGCATTGTCCTTGGGCAACTCCGTTTTGGGTTTATTTCATTGCAAAAATCAGGGTTGTTTGGGTTTAGCCGCGCTCGATTAAAAAGTTACTTTATTTCTGGCTGGAGCAAGCTCTCACAACCATAGATCAAAAACTCGGGATCGGGATCGGGATCGGACCTGAGAGATCC
>JAOXJP010229052.1:0-10000 GCA_025762735.1 Platanus orientalis | reverse complement strand
GAAACTGCTATGCCCAGAAATGCAAGAAACCCAATTTCTAACCATGTCATTTAAGGACCAACATTGGAACTTCTTGATAAGCACCCAAGAACTAATCTCTCACCTAATAAAATCAATAACCACCCAGACACTTCTTTTTTTTATCTTTGAACGCTCTTCTATTTCTTTCCTTCCAATCACCACCACCGGAAGGATGACCTTCATGAAGATCATTCTCCTATCTCCCATTACCCCTCCTCCCCAAAGGAAGAAGAGGCCTTCCATAGAGTTCGGCATAACAAAGTGGAGAGATAGGGCTTGTTTGAAATAAGCCAAAATTCTGTAAGAGTACTTGTAATGTGTGAAGATATTCTTGATTTTGCAGCCTGCAAACAAAGAGGGCAAATCGAAGGAGATAGGGCCATGAAAGGCGGCCTTCTTTGTAACACATTCATGGTATTTTGTCTTCCAATACAAGATATCCAAGCGAAAGCCTTCACCCTTGGAAGGGCAACTGTACTCCAAATATTCTTAACTGAGACTTTAGGATTGAGAGGGTTAGCATTAGTGAGAATAGAAAAGAAAGATTTGGACAAGAAAATCCCATCCCAAGAGGGAGTCCAGATGCGACTATCCTCCTCAGCACTAACAAAGGCCAAACGCAAGTCCTCCATAAAACTTCCCACTAGGGGAATCTCCCACTCATATAGATCACGAGTAAAAAGAAGATTCCACTTAAGGACACTAGGCCCATGAGAGAGGATATCAATGAATTTTGTATTTTTAGATAAGGCAATACGAAAGACCCGAGGGTATGCTAAAGCAAGGGTAGCATTCCCCCACCAAAGAATCTTCTACAAATGAATTTTACGACCATTACTAAGAAGGAATCTCATATGAGGGTAAAAAAGAGGGCTCACTTGAGTGATATGATGCCAGTAGAGGGAATGGGATTGAGGAAGAGATTGATTACAACCCCACCCATTAACATCCGTCCCATATCGACTAAGGATGATGGAATGCCATAAGCTATCTTGCTCCATAGAGAATTTGCATAGCCATTTGCCTTGCAAAGCCTAGTTCCTCTCCCTAATCCTTCCCAAGCCAAGCCCGCCCTGCTCCTTGAATTTAACGGCAAGCTCCCACTTCACCAGATGATCCTTCTTTTGACTGCTTCTTTCCCTAAGAAAGTCCTACTGCAATTTTTCAATGATACGTCCCACTTTAATAGGCATTTTGAATAAGGACATATAGTAGATGAGAATATTCGAAATGACCCCTTTAATCAAAGTGATTCTTCCTCCAAGAGAGATGTATGATATTTTCCATGTAGCCAGCTTTTTGGAGATCTTTTCTACAACAGATTCCAAAATGCCATCGACTTTGGATTCCCACCAAGGGGCATACGCAAATATTTAATGGGCCACCTTCTTGCACTACACCCCATAATATCAACAAGATTTGTCACAAAATTCTCCTCCACATTAATACTAATCATGCAGGTCTTAAATAAGTTCACTTTTAGACCCGATATAGATTGAAAGGTCTTCATGCATAACTCTGTCCGCCTAACATTATCAAAATCTTCCTTAAGGAACAAGATCGTATCATCTGTAAACTGAAGGTGGGACACCACGAGACTATCATCCCCAATGATGGTTCCCTCCACCAGGCACTCCAGTTCGGCCTTTTTTAAGATTGCACTCAAGATTCTCAAGACCTTGGACTCGTTAAAAAGGTAACTGAATATTCTTTCAAATGACACCAAAACTAACTCAAACGGGTAAATTTTGACCTCCCAAAGTAAGGTCTAAAAAAGAGTGACGGAAATAGATCTTTCACTTTTCTAAAAAAATAAATAAGACCTATTTTATTTGAAAATAAATAAAAACTTCTAAACGGATTGACAATAAATTAACCTAAAACTAACAAAATTAAAAAGCGTTATCATACAAAATAGTAAATCCACACTACCCAAAATACCCCTACATACGCCCACCAAATTTGAGTATGGACTGTTTATCGTTCCGTATCAAGAAAGCTCTCTTCCCTCATATATGCACTTGAGATGGTGGAATTAATTCTTATGTAACTAAGTCTTTTTTTTGTTGCTCGTACTCTTTGGGATATCTCATCCCTTCTTTCTTAATGGAATTTTACTTATCAATATATATATATATATATATATATATATATATTGGCAGGTTTATAGGAAGGCCAAGGAGTTTGTGTTGTTCTGGGCTAGGCATTGTAAGAGCTATGATGGGTTGCCTAATGGGGATCTTCTTAGGCATTGGGAGCGAAGTATAGGGCTCTCTAAGTTCTAATTGGGTTGGGCTTTCCCTTTTTTGTGAGGGTCCTCCCCTCTTTTTTTCCTCTTTTTCTTTTGGGGATTTCTTGTCCCTTTGTAGCTCCTCCTTTTTTGCCCTTCTTAAATAATTTTTTTCTCATGAATACACACACACACACACACACACACACACACACACATATTCTTCTAATACTCATATATCGTTCTTGTTAACTATCCAAAAAGAACTTCTAGTTATATACTTCAAACTTTTTATGCCCTTGAATACTTTCGCATGCATATATGTCAATATTTCAATATTCCAAGTTTGTCGACTATTCTGACAATGAGTAAATCAGTTCAACTACTGTCATATGCTCCATGCATGGTATTCAACTCTTTGTTATCTTGTATCTACTTATTGTGGTCATTGCACATTCTATAGTTTCTATCTGGTAAGAGTGTTGAAGAAATCAAAAAGGAAGCTGCAAGGGAAAAAAACAAAGAGCTTGCTGAGTTGTCAAAAGCTGCTAGAATAGGGAATGAAGCTTCAGCAAATTCAGTTTTATCATCAACTTTGTAAGTTGGCTGTTCTTTACATTCTATTCTGCGGTGGTGTTATCATAGGAACTTTCTAGTTAGATATAATATCTAGTTAAAACAAGCATGATTGATAGTCAATGTTACAAGTTTGGGTTTCAGTCCTCAAGGAAATGGAAACATTTCGTGGGAACTATGGAAACCTTACAACAACGTTGTAAAAATCATGGAAAATATGGAAACATTATAGAGATGTTACAAATTTCAGAAAATAATTAAATAAGCACCAACAAGTGTAGGAATCATTACATAAGCATAACAATCATCTACGATGGTTATTGGAAACCGATACAGATGAATTGAGGATACGTATGTTTAGAACACTAAGGTTTTGATGCGGGCAACAATACCAGGCTTATATATGTGGAAGAGGGTTAGATTTAAATTCACATGTTATGTGGGGTTATTTAGGGTTTTGTAAGGTGGGGAGTACACATGTAATAAGGCCATTAGAGTGTTATGATTTTAGTTGAGGACATGTGATCTAGCATAACCCAAAGATACCCAACTTGATGCCCCGCACACAAGCTCTGATCACAATTGATGCAGGACCAAATAGGTGAATCAGCAGGGATCAGTCATAGGTTCAGGTCTGCAGGGAATTTTCCAGCTGTAGTGAAGATTAGACTGATATCACAGGTTGATAGGCTGCAGGGAATGATAACTAGGGTAAGTTATGGGGTAATTGTGGGGTTAAGAGAGTAGAGGAGGTTTCAATCAAGATTGGACTTTGTGCTGAGATTAGGTATAAAGAAGACTGATTTATAAAGGATGAACTAAGTTTTGACAAGAGTTATAACACGGTAAGGATTGGGCTTTCTTTATAGGTTTATAACAAGAACAGAATGAGGCTGAAACAGGGTTAACACGAACTGGTTTTATGGGTATAACAGTGGTTTTAAAGACTGGTGTAATGATGTTTAATCAGATGCAGACTTGGGACTGAGACATCAAGAGAAGTATTGCACTATTACTACAGGTAGTCGCAGGGTGTAAACCATGGGTTTCCACAGGGGAACAAGGAATCTGTAGCAGATATTTTGCGCAGACGTAGGGGTGTAGGAGATCATTCCAGGATGGTTCTTTAATGGAGTAAACAGTAGAGAAACAAAGAAGAATAGGGAGAAAGGAAAAAAAAAAAAACAGAGAAGTAAAAGAAGAGAGATAGAAGTACCTATGTGGGTAATCGCCTGCCTCATAAGCCCTTGGACATCATCCTTGGGTTCAAGTTTAGGCACCAAAACCTTGAAGAAGAGAAGGAGTTCCACTCATAGAGAGCAAGAAACCAACCAAATTTTTTTATTCATTCCATCATATCAGTACCAAAACATGCAGCCCTATATATAGGCTCACAAACTCAAGAAAAGAACAAGAAACCAAATTAAAAACTCCTAAACTACTTGCTTATTTGCTACCAAACACTTTCCTAAACTCAAAACTACTAAAAACTTGACTTTCTAAAAACAAAAAGTGCTAAAATCAAGCCCTTATAGAGGATTTCGATCAGAACTCTAAGGGGGCCCTACTTTGACTTGTTGACTCTCTAAAATTACTAGACTACCATTGCCAATAATGCCTTATTAGAACATCTTTATCTTTTGATATAACCGTAGCCTCTTCCAAGATTTTAGGGTTCTTTCAAAATACCCCTAAATTAATTTATAGCCTATTTCAAGGTTTCTAAATCATTTTAAGGCCTACCTTAAAATTGTTAAATAACCTAAAACCCCCTTTTTCCATCAATTTTAGGGATTTTGCAAGACCCTAAAATTTTGGTTTTTTGTCAAGAGATCATTCAATTCTTTTCTTAAGACCCTTAACTCTTTTTGGGTTCCTTATATTATTTTAAGGCTACCTTAAAATTGTTGAGCAAGCTCTAAATACCATGGTAGGGGTTAGTAATAACAATTTGGTAGCTAAAGTTAAGAAACATTCCAAGGATTTGGAAAATACCAAATTTGATGCAGTAACTTGGCTCTGATACCAAATATAATGTAGGATCCAAAGGGAAAAGATTCCTACAAGAATTATTTAACCGCAAAAACCTAAAAGAATGTTTCTTGAAATTAAGGAATGCTGAAAATTTAAAGAAAGTATTTAATAAACCAAATCTTTAAAGAAATTAATTAAGATTCAAAGAAACTAATTCAAGAAGGATTGGGTTATCAAAGGGAATAAAAAAATCTAATAAAATTGAATAGAAATCAAGAAAAAAATGTAAAAGATTAAAAGGGGTTGAAATTTCAAGAAGGGTGGGTTTCAAGAAAACCTAGAACTTAGGGTTGAGACTTGGGGTTTCTTGTATGGATGAGTGTGTTAGGGTATGGGATGAATAAACCTATAAGGAGTTATGTTTATATGAAGATTTGAAGAAGTAGTTAGAAAAAGAGTGTTTGCTGGAAATTTAAATTTCCAGAATTCAAGAAACTAGCAAAAAGAGGCAAGAACAAATGGGGAAAAAATGTAGGAAGTGAAAGATGATGTGTAGGAACTATGGGGTTTACAAAAGAAAGTGGTAGAAGATGATTTAAAGAGAAATGAATTAATTTTCTGCAGAGATTTTGAAGAAGAATAAAGAAGAAGATAATTGGAAGATTAAAGAAGAGGAGAAATAAGGAATAAAGATCAAGAAGAATGAAGAATGAACCACCTTTGTGAGAGATTTTGGAAGAAATCACCAAGCTTCAACGTGAGGAATAACTTCAATTCATTAACTTCTCCAATCTAGTCGTACAATGAGGCTTTAGAGCCTATTTATAATAAAAAAACAAAATTAGACCAAAATACCATACCCCCCCTGTATGGTTAGCCTAAAAAAACCCAGAAAAATTCTAAAAATAACTCCAAAATAGTCCTAAATTATTCTAAATTAATCTTAAACCCTCCCAGTGGCTCATTATGGCCTTCTTACATCAATCTCATTACTAAAACTTTCCCACCACCGTGTGAAGGGAAGTATAAGGTGAATTTTGATGATGCATCTTTTGGAAACTCAGGGATGGTTGGTTATGGATGTGTTATGTGTGACTCGCAAGGATATATCGTTCTTGTGAAAGGGGGTCCGCTTGGTATTTGTGTTGCTAATCATGCTGAAACAATTAGCTTGCTGGAGGCTTTAAGGATGCTTAAGAGTGGTGGTCATAATGGGTGTTATGTGAAAGGGGACTCTATGATTATTATGGGTTGGGGGAGAGGCCAAATACAAGGGTCTTGGAGACTCCACCATTTCATTTATGAAGTCAAGGTTTTATCTAGGGAAACCTCTGCTACCCTTCAACATGTTCCTGGATGTCAAAATGTTGAGGCTGATAGGGTTGCAAAATGGAGTGCTTCTCAGCAAGAGGTTTTCCTTGGGGATCACATGCCGGATTGCTAATGGTGGAGTGATTTTCTTTTGAGTCTGGGGGCTCCTCTTTTTGGCAGCCTTGGTGCTGTCTTGTATTTTCGTTTTTGCCGTTTTGCTTTTTGGGTTTCCTTATATTCTTTCCCCCTCTTTCCCTTTTTCTAATAAATTTCGTTATTCATCAAAAGCAAAAAAAAAATAAATAAATAAAAAAGAGAGAAAGAAAGAAAGTAAATAACTAATAATAAAGCCTAAAACTGGGGGCAACAACTATATCACTGGGTTCTCTTCAAAAACCTTGGTCTTGGCTTTCATAAACACTTGTACTTCTCCATCCACTGAAGAATTGCCTCATCACTTCTACAGTTGGCTATTTTGTGGAAAAATTTATTGTTTCCATTTCTCCTCCTTCAACCAATGAACTCTTGAAAGCTTCTTTTACTTTTTCTCTTCATTTGTAGAGTCTTACATAGCTCTCCCTTTAACCTACTTCTATCTCTCCTTTCCTCCAAATTCCCGAATCTTCGTTTTTTTAATTTCCCTTGAGGATTCTTTCCAAAAGCAGTCTTTTATTTTTAATGTTCTACCACTCCATAAACTTAACTATTCCAAAACCTTCAGCTTTTCTTTTATACCTTTTAGATTCAGACGAGACTTTTTCCCTGGCCTGCCTTCAGGTTCAATTGAAGTCCACCATTCCCTGATCATTTCCTGAAAACCATCATGCTTGAGCCACATGTTACTGAAATATAAAAGGTCTAGGGCCTGACTCTGGATTTTATTGCTAAGATGGGAAAAAAAGGAGTGAATCAGGCAGAGCTTCCATGTCAAGGATCCCTTCCATAAATTCATTTTTCTGTTCCACCACTCCAAAAACTTCCCTATTCCAAACCTTCAGCTTTTCTTTTATACTTTTTAGCTTCAGTCGAAACCTTTTCCCTAGACTGCCTTTAAGCTCAATTAAATTCCACCATTCCCTGATCATTTCCTGAAAACCATCATGCTTGAGCCACATATTCTGAAATTTAAAAGGTCTAGGGCCACAATCTATGGATCCAATACTAAGGTAGAAAAAAACAGGAAAGAGAGTGATTCGTAATCCTGACATTTGGGTAACTGGGGAGAGCTGTCATGGCATTGCATTGTCTATATCTCATCTGGGTTGCCGATAATTGGGATTGAGCTCCAGCTGAAAAAGACAAAAGAAAAAAAAGGTGAATAACAAAATAAATAAAGATAAAATTGTTAGCATCTTGAGAAAAAAAAGAAGATAAAATAGGGCACACTAATATGACACCTTATCAAATTTAAAAAAAAAAAGAGAGAAAAAATGGTAGAATTAAGCATATTAACATGACACCTTAACAAAATAAAAAAAGAGAAAACTGTTAGCGCCTTAGAAAAAAAGAAGTAAAATAAAGCACATTAATATGGCACCTTGTATAGGGGTGCCAAGTACTAGGTACATGGCATGGGTGCCTAGTATGCATATGTCTGTCCACAGGTGTCAAGCACATCAAGTCATCAACATCTAGAAATCATAGCAGAGGAATGCAGTCATATAAAAATATTAAATTATATGATTAATTTGAAAACATAATGAAGCTATGAAAATAAAAGAAAATCTGTAGAAAACAAATTCAAAGGGACGGGGATCTGTCCTATTGCATGACACCCTGTCTTGGGGTGCCAAGTGCTAAGTTGTTTTGCTGATAGGAGGATCTTCTTGTTGCAAGGAGTGTTGAGCCAAGTAGTAAGTGTTGGCATGATATCCTAGTGCCCGCATGTGTAGAACACTTTGTTTTGAGGTGTCTTGGTACCATTTCTACTGATACTCTGGATGAAAACATTGTTTTTGTACTTAGGAAACTTAACTATGGACCTCTAGAAATATTATTTTCACTGGTTCTTGTTCTTTTTCATTTTTCCTTCTAATTCCGTCCCTCTTTTTGGGTGAATTCAGTGGCTCTCAACTACACAATAAAACATTAGGCTCAGTTCAGGATACATCCAAGGTACAAGGGGCTTCATTGGGTCATATTTTACAGCAGCAAGGACGGACCCAGAATATGCTGAACTCAAGCTTGGCCAAAGGCATCCCGACGTACTTGGATGAATTTAAACATGGATTCCCAACGGATGGCCTATCAACTTCCTCCATCAGATGGTGGGGAAGTAGCAGTCTGGATGGTACTGAGGAGATCTTTGGAGATAGACCCACAACTGACCAAGAAGACAAACAACAATCCCTGGAATTAGCTGGTGATAAGGCTGATCTCTCAAAAATGAAGGGTGAGAAACTTGAAGAAGACAAACAACAATCCATGGAATTAGCTGGTGATGAGGCTGATCGCTCAAAAATGGAGGATGGGAAACTTGACCGAGGAACAGAGGATAGTGACATTGGTCCCCAAGGGACAGCTTTGCTTCTATCTGTGAGAAAAAGAGCTGCAGAAGAAGGACGAGAAGCACTTAAGCTCAGTCACTGTAGAGGCTATGGGGCAGACAAGCTGGGAGGAGAGAAGCTGTTGCTTAAACTTTTCAAGTCTTCCAGTTGGAGGCAGTGGAGATATGGCTCTTTTGAGACTTAGGGTCAGACTGTTGTTCATTTGTAAGCACCAAGGTAAGGAAAAAGATCATACTGCCACATCTGTGGCATTGAATGTTCAATCTTCATTTTTTGTTGAGAGTTTTTGACCATCTGTTTCTAGTTAACATGCCATGTAGTATGTGCTTTGGCTGCCCCTCACAACCTAAAATTATAATATAGATTGGATTTACATTCAAGCAGAAAGTGGAAAATATGTATCCCACTGGATCCTATCTAAGTTTCCAATGGAAAATGGTTAAGAAAGAATGCAGATACTTTGGTATTGTGTCAGATGTAATTTACAGTTCATTAGAGGATCTGCCTGTACTGGCATAATCCCCCGGTAGATCCAATGATTGATAGCTTGATAGCACATATACTCTTCCATACTGAATAACTGCTCCATTCGATATTTTCATACTTGATACACATGGGCACATTCGATATTTTGCTGCATTCGATGTTCAGATGTAATTTTCTATATCGTTTACGGGTTGCTTGGGTCCAGCCGGGAACTTTGAGGAACCTTATACACCGCTGGCCGAATCAAGGGCTTGGTGTTTCGAGAAGGCTGAGTAAGTAGATGTGGTTTATGGTGCTTACAATGCTTTGTTGGGCTATCTAGGAGGAGCAGAACAAGAGAAACTTTGATGATACCTCAAAGGAGTCTTGCATCATCCTTGATGCTACCCTCTCATGTATCTACAGCTGGCTGTTCGTAGCCCAAAAAAGGGACTGGCCCCTTTTAGATCTTGGATTTATGACTGAAACTCTCTTATCCTTCATTATTAGCTTGTTAGCTATATCTCTTTGTATGTTGTTTGGTTAACTGCTTTGCTCTTCTCGAGCGGCTTCCTCATCTTTTCAATATAATTACCTTGTTGTTTCAAAAACAACAACAACAAAAAGCCTTATCCCAACTATTTGGGGTCGGCTACACGAATCCTGTTCCGTTATTCCGCTATGTTTAGGGCCATATCTGCCGTTAAATTACAATCTGTCATATCCCTCCTTACTACTTCAACCCAGGTCAATTTTGACATTTCTCTAGTCCTTTTAGCACCTTCCTCTTGCATTGTCACTCCTCACTGGTGCACTCATTGGTCTTCGTTGCACATGCTCAAACCATCTCAATCGACTTTCCCTCATTTTATCACCTAATGGTGCTATACCTAAGCTCCCACGAATGGATTCATTC
>JAOXJP010229051.1:0-11015 GCA_025762735.1 Platanus orientalis | reverse complement strand
TGTGGTGAGTTCTTTCCCTAGAGGAAACTCACATTTGGCTGAGCTCAAGGAGCACTAGAGCCAAGTACTTGGAGCTTATGCATAGCTAAGGCAAACTAGCTCAATAAGGAGCATCCCACTTTGTACAACTAGCAACATCAACCAACTTGTGGTAATATTTGCTTGACTATATATTCATTTGCATTCGTATTCATTATTGTTCTTGTTTTGTTTCTGCTAGAGACATTGGAAGCTTTACTAGCTCTGTTGGAGACACCGGAGTAGTACACACTAGCCGAAGACACCGAGTGTTGTTGTTTAGCTTGCTTATGAGTAAGTAGTTAGGTTTCTATATTGACCTAGGTTATAATAGTACCTAAATGAAAAATACCTAAGCTTGGTAGTGAGCTTTAGAAGAGTAGACGTAAGCCTAATTGCTAAACCAATATAAATTCTTGTTGTGGTTTGTTTGTGTGATTACTTGTCTCTTTACTTAAATGTTCTCTATTACTCTTGCATAACACATATTTGGCATAGTACTTGATAAGACACATTGGAGTAGACACACACAATTGGGCTACATTATAAAAAATGATTAAAATCAACCACACTATAAAATTGAAAAATTGGTAAATTAATTGAGAAATCCTATTCACCCCCCTCTAGGATTACTTTAGAGCAATTTCAAGCAACATCAACCATCTTGTGGTAATATTTGTTTTACTTTACATTTATTTGCATTCATATTTACTATTGTGCTTACTTTGCTTTTATCGAAGACACTAGAAGCTTGACTACTTCTGCTAGAGACACCGAATGTTGTTGTTTAGCTTGCTTGTGATCAAGTAGTTAGTATGTAAATGAAATATACCTAAGCTCAGTGGTGAGCTTTAAAAAAGTGGACGTAGGCCCTAGTGCCGGACCACTATAAATCTCTTATTGTGGATTGTGTGTGATTGCTTGTTTCCTTACTTTGATGCTCATTACCACTCTTGTACTTTACTTCTTTAACATAATATTTGAGTAGACACCTTGTAGCACACACACACTTGGGCTAAGTTGAAAAGATTAAAATCAAAATTAAAATCAATCCCAAGACTTGCAAAAAGGGCTAAAATAAAATTTGATATCCTATGTATCTCCCTCTAGGATAACTTTAGTGCAATTTCATACAATATCAAAGTAGTAATAAATCCTCTTGATATCTGGTGATCCTTTTGTTATTTAATACCCCCACATTTCAAGCATTCAATGAAATTATTCAATCTCAAGAAAAGTACTCCTATATGAGATATATCTCATATCAAATATAATTTCATAATTTTCTCAGAGTTATTAAGTCATCAACCATATGAAGGGTTTATCAACTACCACCTTCCACTTAGATAATTCCAAAAGATAACATAAACTAATCAAGATAGAAATATTTATAATTATGATAAAAGAATGTATCTTTTCATATTAATTGAATTATGCAACAAACCATTATTCTTACGATCTACTCTTCACCTTCATTTTGGAATGTATGTCAAATATATTGGTGTATGTTGTGTTCACACTAAAATGTTTTCTATAGTGGGTAAGAGAATTATGGTCATGAGCTCAATGGACTACGCATTGGCAGTGGTTTTCTCACAACCATCCAACAAAAACTCCTCCATTAGTAAGAACTCTAAAGAATTGATAGATCTTTAGGATTCTTTTTTATTATAGTTCCCAAAACAAATAAGGAACTAGATGATAGAAATAATGTGTCCCACACAATTTATAGTTCTAAGATACCAATGATTTGTCAAAATCTATGAAATACCATTTATCATATTTAAAAATATCACCCACCAAAATAGTCATATATAATTCTAACAAACAAAATGATAACCATGTAAGTTACCATGTCTAGAATATAATCAACAAACCATCATTTTTGAATTAGACTCTATAGATGGTAAACGTGTATCATGATAATTCTAGAAATCAAAATAGTAGAATTCATAGATAGATAACTTATCTAATTATGATATGGTTTCAATTCAGCATCCTTATTTTGATCCATCTATCTAGTACTCAGATGATTTATATGAAATAAAATAGAAAAAACATTCACATGATACACAAAAAATAAAATAATGAATACATAGAATATATAGAATATAAAAAATGAAATCTATCTTAAGATTGTTATTCTATATCTATAATGATATGTGATTTTGTAAACAACATGTATTTATTTCATATAAATAAAAGACTTAAATTTAAAATGAATAACACGACTTGACTAGATGAATTGAAAAAGTCAGACTCGAAATTGATCAAGGCAACTGTTTGGCGTTATGCCCTTAAGATAGATTTCACCTCTCGTAGTGGTGCTTACGAACTTCTTGGATGTCTGCCTCACAAGATACAATGATCTACTACACATAGAAGAAGCACTGCAATCTGTGTGCCTGGAAAATCAAACTTCTGTTGTTTTATCTCTTTTACAAAAATGCTATATGCACTGTATAAGGCTTAATTTCGGACACTTTAAATGCAAGAGGGATGGACATATTTATAGACCACTTATGTCTGTTTGGAACAGGCATAAAGACACAACTTATGATGTTCGAACAGACACAAGAAAAAAGGATGCAATTGAGTAGCCATATATATGTTTGTTAGGAATAGGAAAAGGGAAAAAGTTGTTATTTAATAGTCAAATTTGTGACTATTCAATTTGGAACAGTCACAAGGGTAAAAGAGTAAAACCATTGTGAATAGACACGCCGCAATAGGTTTAACCGTTTCTGGGAGAATTAAAAATTATTATTTATTTTTCTTGTTGACCTAACTTAGCCTGGCCTGATTCAGTTTGGCACTCACGTTTGTGTGTTGGTTTGGACTTGGCCCATGTTGGCTAGTTCCTCCCCCTTCCACAAAACTGTAGTACCCCCAAGTTTATGTCTAAGCCTATTATATATAAATCTCCAAATTTTTTTGGGCTAACCAATGTGGGACTATTAAACTCTTACACCCTTTAACCAGAGTTCAACTAGGCACTTTTGGAGACAATTTCTAATTCACCCATTAATGGTTTTGAGCATCCAAACACACAATATTGTTCTCCTCATTGAGGTGAAAACAAACCCATGTGGACCCACCTCAAATGATTTATGGGTCCCACTTTTATTTTGGTTTAAAGATGCTCAACTAGACAGATTTCAAATTTGGGCATTTCAAAATGTAGGTAACTCAAAATTGTTTCTAACAAATAGTTACACCGTATTTAAGCTAAGGAGTGAGCACAATAGTCAAACTATCCTACGAAGAGGAAATTCGATAAGGAAGAAGTTCATACACTCATACTTCATAAGAAGCCTTTAGTAGGGTCATTGTGAACTTGCCAAAATTAAGTGTGTAGTTCAACAAAGTCATTGGATAAAGCGGGCCTAGTAGAGTCACTAAAATCGCACTTACAAGGAGTGTGGATCTTATGTGGATAACTCGTAAGTAAATTGAAATTTTTGATAATATATCTTGTAACAATTTAGGATAATTATTAAAATAAATTATTGGTTAAAAGTGGATGTAGGCCTAGTGTGCGGAACTACTATAAAATCCTTGTGTTGTGGTGTGAGTGTTTATTTGTATCATTTACTTTGTTTATTTATTTTATGCAAATTAAAGTTTACTAATTAATTTACTTAAGGAATAAATTCTGCTACATAGTTAAATTAAATCTTAAGTAAATTAAAAGGTTGGAATCAATAGTTAGATAATTTTAAATTAAGGTCGAATCTTATTCAACCCCCTCTAGGATCTTCAGATATCAAAAAATTACTGTTTCAAGTTGAATCATCATCTTCAATGTATCATTATATGCAAGTATATTTATATTTTAGCATACATGTTTTGAACATTATATGATAACTATCCTTTGTAAATTGACAAAATATTGTTGTTGAGAAGATTTTTTGTGAAATTACCACCATATATACAGCACAGACTACTCAAGATGATCAGTAGTATACATAGCTTAGTTTCTTTCCTTCCAGTCGCTTAATCAGATTATGGATCCCTTCCTCAGCTTCAAGTTTTGTTTTATTAAGTGCCATTAGCATAGGACGACTGTGCTAAGCCGAACAAGAAAGGCTTTCATAATTTTGACACGGTTTAAAAAGCAACATCACAGATATAACTCAACTCAGTTGTTGCAACTAGTCAGGCTCATCTAATGCAAGCGTGGCTCATTGTGACCATGGTAAAGGCCGCAACACACAAGTTTTGTACAACCTCAAAATTAGACAACGATAATTTTAGCTTTCCAAAGAAAGATTATCCATAGTCAAGAGAGGAGTAGTTTACTTTGCAGGCTTTAGCTGACGAATAAAAAGAAATATCACTGGCAACCGTATATGGAAACAATGATAAGTGGATATTGCTATTGTCACCGAGAATAGGAATGGGGATTCAAAGAAAGTATGCATGAAGATTCTTTCTGTCGGGGGTTTAATAATCTCTGACACATTCCCTTTGTTTGAGAGACATATTCCATCTACCTAAAGAGCCTATGATGATAGGTTTACAAAGGCCAATTGTTGCTCACTCCCTAAATTAAACCGATCATATTGTCTCCGATTTGTAAAGTCCTTATGTAATTTAGTAAAGACTGATGCCAAAACTCAAAGTATTTCATAGGTTTCTCTAATTTGAGAAGGTGAGAAAGTCAAAAGAAAAAGTTAGGAGAAACCTATGGAAAGACTAGTTAAGAAAGATTGTCCATTATTTGGAAATACAAAAAGATCCATTTGAAAATATTGATTGAAGAAAATTTGTAAAGTCATCATTCTTGCTTAACCATATGGAGGATTTCAGGGCTAAGAGTTAAAGCTCGAAGACAGAGAGAAGTGGATGCAGCTTTCCATTGTCTTTAATTATCTTATAGGAAACAAAAAAGAGGCTAGCATCATCTCATATAGAAGTTCTAGTGAAATGGTTAATATGTTCTAATGATGTCGGGATCTAGTCTAACCCGGGTGTTACTAGATGAGCACATGGTGGCCTCTGAATCCGATGACCCTGCAAGAGAAGAAGAAACTGGGATGCACTAGCTAGCTACCGGTAGATCGTTCTCCGATGATCAAGTCAGTATCAGATGATGCTAACTCGAAGGGATGGAATTGGTTAAGAAAATTATCCTCACCTTTGTCCAGGTGTGACCTTCTTCTTATAGTGCTTGCTCCTCACGATACACTAGATTTTTGGTGCTTCACGGCCTACTCGGGTGGTGTCTGTGGGTGGGATTGCAGGAGTCTGACTTGGCCGAGACTCTTAGGCTGTGATGGCACCATCATTCCAGTGGTCATGCCTTTGGTTTTCTCATTCGTAGTTGTTTGTTTGCTTTCCAGGTGTCCTTCGTGGTACGACCTCCTCTAGCATACGTAGCCTTCCTTTCGGGGATAAATCTGGTCGATTCACCCTGGATAGCGTATTCTCGATCGGATTTGGTTGGCTCGGGGTTTGATACTCATGGGTTCTCAGGTTAGGCCTGATGGGCCCTTGGCCTTATACTCATCAGTTGCCCCCAATTCCCAAGGGCTCATTCCATTGAGGCCGATGGAATTTGAATCATTTCGTATTACCGACCGTTGGTTTTTTGGTGATTGATTTAAACTTTTGCAGTAGTAGTTTTTGGGGAATCAAGATGGGCACCTGGGGAATTATGGCGCTATAATTGGCGCTTTGTTAGGGGTAGCCATTAATGATATGTTGTTTTAGATGTCCCATCAACATGCTTGAGGCCATGTGGAAGGCCTGGATTGTCATGTTCTGGATCTAACGAACAAGACCGAATGCCCTTCCCTATAAGTATTCTGGGGCCCCCCAAGTTCCCCCCATTTATACTTATTCCTTATATTGGTATTCTCCTTCTCCTGATTTTCCAGTGGTGGTGGTTGAGTGCTCTTCGGTGTACATCTTTCCTCAGATTCTCTTCTCCGGCAAACTTTCTGGGACACTTCTTCCCTTTTCACCTTTCTCCATTTTCTTTCTATAGAGGAGTAGTCTATGGTTATGTTCCGTGCCTGCATACTCTTATCTCCAACTTGCTAGTTCCTTTTCATTCACCCTGAATGGCACCAGAGTTCCTTTCGGTTTCCATTTAGTCCAACTTTGTAGCTTTTTACAAGCTCAGAGGTGTTTTCGGGACTTAGGCTTAGTTGGCGGTGACCTCTCATTTTTAGATTTTGTTTTCATTGAGCTCTTGTCCATTCTAGGCCCCTCAATAGAAGTCATTTTTACTCTTGGTCATATGGACGTGTCGTCTGGTTCCTAGTCTTCTATTTCTGATGACGCCCTCACCTTAGATTTAGGGTGTCATGAGTTGGGCGTCATTTGCCCTGATGACCCAGGATAGGCCTCGGACTCTTCCCAACCATCTTGTCCTGTTCTTGCCATGGCCAAGATTTCTCCTCGTCCCTTAACGCTAATGCTCTAGACAAGTTTAGGAGGTTGTACAACATTCCCAAGGATATAGTCCTACACCTTCCTAAGGAGTCAAAGTGGGCATGTAACACCCTTGATGAAGAAATCTGCCTTTATGAACATGCTTTAGTGAGTGGTCTCCATTTCTCGGTTGCTCTTTTCATTAGGGATATGCTTCTTTGCATCAAGTTTGCTTTGGCTCAACTAATTCCTAACTCATGGAGGGTAGTGATCTATTGTATGGTCCTCTGGGCAGCTTGTAGCAGTAGACGTGACCTGATATTAGTTTTGAAATTCTTTTCTAATACCAACTGGTTTGAAAGGAGCCGGGTTAGTGATTTTTCATTGCTTGGGATAGTTTTCAGAACCTGATTATTGGCTTTTCAACCTCTCATAAAGGGTGGAAAAGCAAATTTTCTTCTTATCGGACAATGGGTGTGAAGCTTGTGCTTGGAACAACAGGGGTGAGAAGTTGATTTGTTTTAGCCGGGTGTGGGGTACTCTCGACTCCTGTAGTAAGCCTTTCTACATCTTTTTTTTTCTTTTTCAGAAAACTCATTTCTTACCCTCTTATTTGTGGCTCATCTCAGTTTTTTCCAAGCCCTCACTTCCTACAAGCTCTTTTAATCGTGTGTTCAGAGCCATTTCATGCTTGGAGTACAAATTTTTGGCCCTTGTTACCTCCAAAGTCCTATAGTCTTTTCCTTTCCATCCTTAGTCTATCGAAGATGAGGCTTTGGTAGGTCTGAGTGTGTCTCCTATCATAGGTCTCATAGAAGGAACGACTAGGGGTATCTTTCTCCCCCCTTTTCCCTTTTTTCCTTTTTATTTCTCTTCTTCTTTAAAAAAAAAATAAATTGTCTCTGTCTTCCATGTTTTGGAGACATGACTAAGGTCAACGTGAAGTTGATCTTGAAGAGGGCCAAGGAGGCACATCAAGAGGTTGCGGCTACTCAGTGGCTCTAGCCATTGAGGAAGGCTTGATTGTGGCAGAGGGCCTGAGGTCTAAAGATTCGCCTACTCGACCTTTGAAGCACTAGAAGACTCAGGCTAATTCTTAGGGAAGTCACGAGGGCAAGTCTTCCCTTCATCCTACCGCTTCTGAGGGAGGCCAGGCCTCCTCTGCAATCTCAGTCACTATGCAGCTTATCTTAGTATATCAAGGCCCAAAGGAGACCGACCTTGCCGAGGGCCCATTGTTCATCAGGCTAAGGATTCTGCCCCTCGGTTGGATAAGGGAAAAGGTCTAACTAGGGACTCTATACTGAATAACCCCGATTATGCCTTCAAGAGGTTGACCGGGGTCGTCCCGGAGGGTGATATCGATGCATTGTTGAAGTTCTCCTCGAGCTCCATATACCAACAGCTCATGATTGACCTTGCTGAGGTAATTCTCCTCCTCTTCCTTATTATTTTCTAAACCTTTCATCATTATTCAAATGGTTTCTAATTCTTCTTCCTATACTTTACAAATGGCTACACTTGTGATGGTGGCATGCAATTCTAGCGGACTGTGGAGAACAACACTACAGTGCAGAAGAAGAAGGTGGTCGACCTGAAGGTCGTGAATTTTGGCTTCCAGGTGCAACTAATTGACTCTGCTAAAAAGGAGTTAGAGCTTTGGTCTAATCTTGAGCTAGTTCAGTCCGAGAGGGATAATCTAATCGCTAAGCTCTAGGAGAGCAAGGACAAGAAGGAAACTCTAGTCTCCAAACTGGCCGAGGCTGAAAAGCAAAATTTACTCAGGTGGAGGAGACTATTTCTTAGGAGAGGGCCACAGTGGAGGCAACATTAGTTGATTGCCTGAAGCAAGAGAAGGCTGATGCATTGGTGGAGATCCAAGCATCCACCAAGTATGCGCTGGAAGTCTTAGATTACTATAAGGATGGCTTTGAGGCCTTTCATCGTCGAGTTTTTCGTGTATACCAGGAGGTTAACTTCTTAGAGTTCTCCTTCGATGACAACTCAGGTTTCCCTCTTGCACTTGAGGTAGTCAAGATTGAGGAGGAATAGGGTAGCGATGACGCTGCTGCCCCCTAATTTCATTTTTTTGTAGGTTAGCTTATATGCGCCTGATGTAAAAACTCCCTCCTTTTAAAGAAGATATCTTGGTTTTACATTTTTCTCCTTGTTATTGCTCTTGTAATTAATTTGTGAACTTTGGATACTTGGGGTCTATTATTTACATTAGGAGTTTCTGCTTAGCTTAGAAATTTTTTCTAGAGTCATCTTAGGACTCTTGACCACTCGAAGCCTGTCACTTTTTCCTTAGAAAATTTTTAGAGTCACCGTATGATTATCAGCCATTAGGTCCCTATCGCCTTTCCCTTAGGAAAGTTTTAGAGTCACCTTAGGGCCTTTCGCCACTCGAGGCCTGTAGATTTTCCCTCAGTAAATTTTTAGAGTCTTCTTAGGACCCTCGACCACTTAAGGCCTGTCGATTTTACCTTAAGAAATTTTTAGAGTCTTCTTAGGACCCTTGACCACCAGGGCTTGTCGATTTTCCCTTAAGAAATTTTTAGAGTCATCTTAGGACCCTTGGCCACTCAAGGCCTGTCGATATTCCCTTAGGAAAATTTTAAGTCATCTTGGGACCCTCGACCACTCGAGGCCTGTTTATTTTCCCTTAGGAAATTTTTAGACTCATCTTAGGACTCTTGGCCACTCGGGTCCTATCAATTTTCCCTTAGGAAATTTTTAGGGTCATCTTGGGACCCTCGGCTACTCGGGGCCTATCAATTTTCCCTTAGGAAATTTTTAGAGTCATCTTAGGATTCTAGGCCACTCAAGGCTTGTCGATTTTCCCTTAGGAAATTTTTAGAGTCATCTTAGGACCCTCGGCCACTCAGAGCCTATCGATTTTAGAGGACGAAGTAGTATTCCGGAGAACAAAACCCTTTATTGATGGCATTTTACAATTAGCTTAGGTATAATACTTCTTTAGATGCTCTGCTTTCTATGGTCAGGGTAGCTGCTTTCCTTCTAAGTTTTCCAGGTAGTAGGTCCCAAGTCTATTAAACTTTATCACTCGATAGGGGCCTTCCCAGTTTGGACCTAATTTTCCATCCGTGGGGTCTTTAGTTACCAATGTGGTTTCATAGAAGATTAGGTCTCCTACCTTAAATTTTCTCTCCTTGAATTTCTTATTTTAGTACCTGGTCATCACATGCTGGTAGGCTATCACCAGGGTGGTAGCTTCTTACATTTTTTCTTCTAAAACATCTAGATTCAAGTGAGGGCTTTCCTCATTGTGCTCTGGGTTGACTTGCATGATCTGATAATTGGCAAGGCTTACCTCTATCAGAGTTATGGCCTCAGATCCAAATGCCAAGAGGAAAGAGATTTCTCCTATCGATGTTCTAATGTGGTTCTATATCCCCATAAGGTTCCAAGAAATTCTTTAAGCCATCCCTCTTTATGTGCCTCCAGCCGAGTCTTTATAATCTTTAGGAGGGTTTGATTGGTAACTTTCACTTGTCCATTGGCTTGGGGATGTCTTGGGGAAGAGAAGTGGTTCTTGATCTTGAGGTTTAAACAAAATTCTCTAAATTGGGGATTGTCGAATTGCTTCCCGTTATCCGAGCTTAGAACTTCTGAGATGCCAAAGCAGCATATAATTGACTCACACGAAGCTATGGATATTGCTTTTGGTTATCTTTGCCATAAGCTCAGCCTCGACCCATTTAATGAAATAGTTGATAGCCACGATGATGAACCAAACTTGTCTTCTCCCTTTGGGGAGGGGGCTGGCTATATCTATCCCCTACTACATGAATGGTTAAGGGCTGGGGATTGGAGTTATCTCTTTTGGTGGTTGTCTAAATCTGATGAAAAACCTTAGCATTGGTCACACCTTGCAAAATGGGTTGCATCAACTTGCATCGTTGGCTAATAATATCCTGCTCGGATGAGGCGATGCACTAAGGATCTTTCCCTAGAGTGGTTATTGTATATTCCTTCATGAACCTCCCTTATTGCATGGTTGGATTCAAAAGGGGTCAGGCATTTGAGATAGGGTAAGGTGAGACTTCTCCTATAGTGTACTCCATTTAGTAGAGTGTACCAAGAGGCTCATAGTTTAAGCCTTCTGGCTTTGGTTCTGTCATCAAGAAATCTTCCTTTGTCTAGATAATCCTTGATAGGGGTCATCCAAGATGTCTCTTCTCTAATGACTTTGATTATTCACAATGTTATAGTAGAAGTACTTGGTGTCGGAAAGTGCTCGATCATCACTCCCCCATCATTCTTGAGGGCCGAAGCCAATTATGCAAATCGATCAGCTCAGTCATTTCATTCTCTAGCTATGTGCTTGATAGTCAATGCCTTGAATCTTCCTGCTAACACTCTAACCATGTTTAGTGATGTGAGAAATCGCAAGTATATGAATCACTCAGTAATAAAGTGTAAGAGTTGAGTGTTGAACCCATGAGGATTGTTTAATTTACTAACTACCAAAATTGTATTAATCTTAATTATATTTTACAAAGTAGAAATTGAAAAAGTTGTTGAAACTAAATTAAAATGAAACAAACAAGAAGAAAGATGTAGGAGAAATGCAATTGATTAAGGTACTAGGG
>JAOXJP010229050.1:0-11015 GCA_025762735.1 Platanus orientalis | reverse complement strand
AAGGCTACAATGCTTTAAATAGAGAAAAGAAACCCTAATTCGTGTTAGGCACGGAATTAGGCTAATTTGGTAAATTTAACCAAAAATAGCAAAAACAAGTTACTAACAAAATCAAATACTACTATCACTAGGAAACATCCCTGAACAAATGGGATCTTATTCTGACTTCAAAATAGAAAGTTATGGCAAAAAGGAAAATTACTAAAAATAGCAAAAACGCTGATTCAATGGCCTAAACAAAGGAATTTATGCAAAAAGTGGCGGTGCTCACAGCAAAGTAGTGAGCTATGATCCTCGCGAAATTTTGTTTAAACTCACCAAATTTCATACAATTCCGATCTAGGGGTTCATGATTTCTACTAGAGCTTTTCCTTTTCTTGTGTGTAACTCTCATGATAGCCTTTTTCCTTTCTCTGACTAGAGCTGTCTTTTGATCTCTTAGGTTTAATAGAAGTTGTATCAGAGCAAACAAAGCAAAAAGAGCTCAAAGTAACCAAATTGTATTTTTAAATAATAGGATTTTACCTAAGATAAGGAAAAATATTGGGTTTAGAGCTACATGACCCAAAGATTGGTCAGACTTAAAACTTACCAAAATATCCCATGTTTATTAGTTTATAACGTAGGGACCCAACATTGAATAGGCTAAAAATTAGCTTGAACATATAACCGCGACCAAAGTATCTTTATTCTATTTTCTTTTTGGTAGGGTCACTGGGACCACCGACAGCAGCTTCATAGAGTGGGACCTGCACAACTGGCTGGCAAGAGAGACAGCCAACATCGCATAATAACAGAATGCTGCTAGAGGGATTCGACCATACCCTTTTATCTGAGGGTCAAGCCACAACCACCCACATGGGGAGCATTGGCTATCTTTTTCGTATTCAGCGTGACAAGAAATAAATAAGCCATCGAAGCTCAACAGTAATTTAGGGGGGGAAATTAGGTAAAAACGAATTTCATGAGAACTGCAAAAACGGCACCAGGGTACAGACACATCAGCGCCAAAAAGTGACAAACACCCCTGAAAAAATGTAAATCACTTTTTGGTGCGTCAGCCCCCCTGGCACCATTTTCACGGTTCGCATTAAAATTCATTTGCACATAATCGGAGCCCATAATTTAAAGATTGTTAAAAATAATCTGATTTTTCATGTTTGTAATCCCCACACATGAGACATATTGCAAGTTATGGGACCCTAGGCCTAGCTAGAAGTCCTCTATTCCCAGACGCAGTAGGCTCCCAAAAAGAAAAATAGAAAGTCTTTAAGAAGGGAGCAAATGTTTTGTCCAGAATTTTGTATGTCCTACCTTGTCCTCTATCACAAGCTGACATATGATGGTTTATTTAATTTGGTGTCTCCTTTTTTTTAACGATAAACTCTCTCTCTCTCACACACACACACACACACACAGGGGACTCCACGGTTAACACCCAAAAGTGATCACAATTTGGTATCTTTCAAATAGGGAGTGAATGTTCATTTGAACACTTTTTTTACAGTTTTAATCCTATACACTCCATTTTTATAATGGTACCTATTTTTTCATTTGAAAACTGTAAAAAGCAATTTTAACCATATGCACTCAGCCCTTGTGTGTAGGACACGGTAGGACATATAAAATCTTAGACAGAACATTTGTTCCAATAAGAAAAACCTAGAGTTCCTACGTGCGACACACACACACTCTAATTCTAATAACACCACATGGTTAAAGAGAAATTTATCCTCAGGGATGATTCTAGTATGGTGCTAATCGAGCTGAGTCGACTCAGGTTCATGTTTAGCCTAACTTGTGGAACAAACCTTCAACTTTAACCCAACTCAACCCGACACTGGATTGAAGACAGCCACCCCTAAAACAACCCATCTCTCTCAGGCTCTACTTTTACCGAGCTGACCCATTTGACAAATATCAGGTTGCCTGGGTTGGATTGGTCCAAGGTACATCAAGCTTGTAAAAACATACATAAACATTGTATGTAAATGGTGCTACACTATGATGCGACAATTGACACACTCAAATGGCTTAGACAGGATTGAATCCATAACCTTTCAGGAGACCATATATATTAAACTATCATCTTCCTACGTTCTAACATAGTCTAAGAAAAAATATATTAAAAACCCACTTTCTAGGTTTTCTAGTTTGTGCATTTAAAAACAGGGAAGATGTTATTTTCTCAATTCATAATGGTTTTTTTTTTTTTTTTTTTTATTGGATAGGTAAGTAGGTGAAGACTGGTTTTGAACCCAGGTCTGCGATACAACACCCACAGACTTTACCAACTTAGCAAGCTAGCATCTTCACCATTATGGGCAACTGTTACCTACCTAACAGTCGGATATTTATGCAAAAAAAATGATGAATGAAATTTAAAAATAAAAATAAAAAATCCATCCATTCCCCGATTATCTCTCCAGTGAATGCAGCACAAGTGGCAGTCGATGTAGGGGTTTACCCATTGTGCCACCTCACCTCTCCTTCACCTGCTTAAGTTTCAGCCCAAGGGACCTCTGCCACTGGGCAAAAGAGTATCTTATCTTGTTCCTCTGGGAAAAATCTCCAACGCTATCATTCATGTGGAGAAATCCAATACATGGTAGAGATTGAGAGCTGTTGTGGACGATAGAATTTGTTCAAGTGATCAATCCACATAACGGTCCCTTTCAAAGGAATGATTTTAAGAAGCCGTGTCATCCATTCCATAAATAGTAGAAAACTATGTTCAACAGTACCTCTTTTTTTCTTGTTTTTTGAGGGGAAATGAAGTTGACTATGTCCTATTCCAGTGGAGGTATTTTGGAACACAAGATTTGAATCCAAGTGGCTGATCGAAATATGCTGGGTTCTCATTACACATAACTCTCCGTTCTGGTGTTGCCACGGACCCTCATTTGGATTAAACATTTGCATTTTGTAGTGGGTTTGCTCTTGAGTGGGCCATTCAATGCCCGCCATTCCTTCTCTGAACTTTTGCTGAGCTGGACCACCTGAAAGTGCTGCCTGCCCGGCATTTCACTCTTGGCTGACCTGGACCACTTGTACATAGTTACAGTATGCGCCAATTCCATGAAACCCAGAAAATTGCAGAATGAGTTTGCGATTTTAAGTAGCCAAATTAGCATAATTCGCCGCGAGGAATCACAAAACACAGCAACTGTGAACCAGGTTTGCAAAGGTCCTGAACACCCCCTTCCTCCCAAAAAAAAAAACGCTGGCGTGCAATTCCCATCACAAATGGCATTCGAGCACTGTCTACTCGGTGGGTTTGGATTTGTGTTGTGAATGGCTTGTTGACTACAAACCAGGCTCTAATTATTTAGTGTTCAGCATCTGCCTGATGAAATTACCAAAAAAATATCTGCTTGATGCAACACACTATTATGTTTTCAAGTCCACAAACAAACCCGAAGGAATGGGTCCCTTGGGTGAACTCTATAGAGATAAGTTGGTCACAACCGCTGCACGTTATAGAATTTTGAGCTGTTTGTCATTCCTTCAATGTTATTATTTTTCTCTTCTTTACTTTGTTCTTCTAAGTGAGAATGATCAATCAGATAGGTAGATCAGATTGATCTAAAGCTTAAGTCGTCTCCCAAGATGAGACCCATCAAATTCTGGGCCTGAGTAGTCTCTGCACTGTCATGCATGCTGACCAACTAGAAATTTATTTCCATTAGATGGGAGGACTTGTGGCAAAAATTAATATTGAGGTTTATCAGATGTCTAAAGAAATTTGTTTCAACAGTCAGTGCACAAAGATAAGTCGCATGGTCTGAATGACAATTTCTATGTGAATATGAAAGAGTTTGAACAGCTGAAAAAGCTCCCATTCATGCATGAGTTGGGAGGGAGAACAGAATGTCAACAGTAGAGCCTTTCAAAGTTTCCACATTAATGCTTATCTAAAAATACAACCTTCCGACTACCAATTAAACAACAATTATTAGGCATGGCGGGGAAAGGATAGAGACCTTTTCAAGATTCCCTTAACCTGGAAACCCATTCTCTGATGTCAAGCAAGTAAAAAATCTCTTTTCTTACTACATATGCTTGTCACCAACTTCAGCTCCACTGTTCTTCAATGCCTTAAACTTTCGGTAGCACTTATCAGTACCGAATATCCTGACATAGCATAAAGATAGGAATACAACCAACCATGAGTCGGTATATAATATACTTACACTAAGCATTATTAATGTATTGTAGAGATCTAGAATCAGCATCAGAGTCCAACAGAAAAAGCATGTTTGATTCTCAGAAACCATATTCTCAATGTTTCTCAATCACCAATGGGAACCAAACGAGATTAGTGGGGGGGAAAGGAAACAGAATCAGAACAAATGGAAAGATGTTTATTGTGCAAAAAGCATGACATCAATATACATTGAACCCAACACTCTTTAGAAAAATGAAATAAGCAGGAAGAAAGATCATTTTCATTCTCCTTTCATATTCCGACCTTTATTCCATTATCACAGGTTATTTTCCTTTCATTTTCTCTCTTCAACTGTATCATCATAGTTCAGGTAACAAGAAATATATGACAACATACACCAGCAAAAAGGAAGTGAGCGTATTGACAATCTAAAGCATCCGATTCTAGCAATGAAATATTGAAGAAAAAGTCCAGGCTGAACCTCTGTAACAGAATCAGATATGTCCTATCTCCTACCCACTCACCACAGTACCCTGAATTTACCAAGTAACAGACTGATCCTTTCAGAACATTCAAACATCAGCAGAGAAAAAGAGAATGTCAGAACTTTTTGCAAAAGCTCCGAAGGCACAAACCAAATTGATATCGATATCCTTTCTGCATCTGTCTCTTAATTATACATCAGACCTCTACCTATCACCAAGAATATTATTTATAGTTCTGCAACATGTCATATGGAAGAGCATATAGAGCATTATCCAAGCTGATATCCTCTCTGCATATGTTCCCTAATAAGAAGTCAGACCTTCTATCTCCAACAATATCATATATAACTTGTATATGAGAATATATGTGTATGTGCATACACATGTATAGATCAATTGATCTAACATGTAAAAGTATCATTTGCATGTGTTTTGACTTTACGCAACACTTCTGGTCAAAGTAGTTCGACTTTCTAATAATATATGCAAGAATTGGCACATATAATTTACAAGATTTCCATTGTCAACCTTTTCCTATAACCTAACAATTTATTTAGATGCCCTTACGAAATTTAAATAAATGACAATTTTGCATTGCATTGAAAAACTTTTATGCTTTAATACAGCCAAGCAGACCAAAGTATGTGTCAGTACTTGAATTGGGGAGTAGACCGCTATTAACCAATTAAACAGTTCTTAAAGGCATTTGCATGAACATTTTTTCCAAAAAATGGATTATATTTCTTCCAGATATAGATCAAAAGGTTAAGATCTTGCAATCAATCTGAATTTATGTCTGCATGATTTAGATCATTGATCCAGCTGTTTAGCAAAACCAAATCAATGAGTTGGTGGCAACATGTATGGCATGAAAGTAGATTCTGCAGAGAATATTGAACCCCAAGAGCATCACATAAAAACCTCTATATTCATATATAGACTTCAATGTAAATGCATAAGTACATGTGCCGATTACATACCATTATGGGGTAAAACACTGGTAGCATACAAGCAACGAAATAACTTGTTATCATGGTACAGTATCAGAAGTATAAATTTTACAGTTGGTCTAGGCCACAAAAATGTTGCTGGCAAGCCCAGGCTCGACGGGCCTACAAGTTATTACATAAGGGGCCCAGGGGCCCCCATGTTGTTCACAAGCCAAGTCCAAAGAAACCTATGACAAGCACATAAATAGAGTCCATCCCAACTGACACATGTTTAAGAGTTGTTGACAGATAGCATTGTACCTACTAGATCGCCCTAAATATTTTTCATTTTCCTTTCCTTTTGTAATCTTCTTTTTTAGTTTACATGTGAAAATTTGGGTTTCTTTCCTAATTGAGAATGCTAGCTACTATTATAAAAGGCTATGTACTCTCTCACTTCCTAAGGAAAGCTTGAAGAACTCGGCAATCGTGTTTGCTCCTTGAAAAGTGAGAGTTTTCTTCATACTATTGTGAGACTCCATCGCCTCTTCCATTGGGTTGGTGAGACTCCAGTCTAAGGATTGGGGCTGGGTAGTGAGACAAGGGTAGTCAATGAACCAAGCTAGCTCGGAGCTCTGCTCATCATGACCTGAGCTTCGCAGAGCTGAGCCCAAGCCTCCAATTAAGCTTGTTTAGCATGAACCAAGTGGCACTAGGCTCAGCTTGCCAAAAGATCGGCTAATTAAGGGTGTGTCTGTGTGTGTGTTTGTAATGCTTTTTATATCTGATATAAAACCCTCATTAAGAACAAGTAGAAAAGGAGTCTTTTGAGTTTGGCAAGTAGAACCGAGCCTGAGTTCGGCACTTTAGACTCATGAAGAGCCTGAGCCGAGCAGATGCCTAATTCTTGTGTGATGAGCCTGATCTGAGCTGGGCAAAAGCTTGGCTCAGCTCTGCTCGTTGACACTCTTACGTAAGACTATTCACACCATCCTTGGCCTTAACTAGTTTCAGAACTAGTTCAAGAGGTTAAGAACCTGAATTAGTCAGAATTTTTACTCTATTCTTCATACCTAGGTGATACAATTGTTAAGCAGTCCAAATCAATGAGTCGGTGGCAACATGTGTGGCATGAGTTAGACCCCAAAAGCAGCAATTAAACCACCTATATTGCCCATATACAGAATTATATGTACATGTGAAGATACAGATTCAAGGCTAGTATTATACAAGTAACAGGGCTAAATTTTATAGGATCCAACACCAGAAGCATGTATTTGTCATTGAATGAGACTACCGTCCACATAATATGTGGGAAAACATCTAGTATGGATTTGGGCTAGAGATAGATGGTGTTTTTTGGGCTTCAAATTGTATAAATTTGGGTGGATTCTTTTGTGGATATTAAAAAGGGGTGGGGCAAATGCTTAGAGATTTCTGTTTCCAAATTATCTCTTTTGGGTTGTGGGCTCTCTCTTTTTGGGGGCATATCTTGTCCCCTCTCACTAATGAATTTTTTCTCTTAGCAAAAAAAAAATCTAGTAGATCACAAACAACGAAATAAAATTTAGGGTTTTCTAAACCCTAAACACAAACCAAAATAACAAAGGAAAAGAAAGAACAGAAAAGGCGGAGAAAGAAAGGAAGCTATGGATAGTGATCATATGTAGGCACATACCAAAATAAGAAGATAAGAGAAAGGAGGATAATGGAGAAACCCTGTGGGTTCTACTCAAGGTCATACTAACATCTCCTTCCAAAGTAGGCCAGCTAAAATGAGCCTTGTTTGTTTTCTTAATTTGGAAGGCCATAGGCCTGGACCTGCAGGCATAGACTTTGAATGAGGTTCACAAACCTTTTTTTTTTTTTAATACGATCTTAAAGGCCATTTTTAGTTGGTGGAGTGACTTTTAAGTTCACAGGACTGCATTCTTCTTTGTATTGATAGGGAAAGCCTTACCTATCATAACTCAGCTTATATCAAGTAGTATAAGACTATATCCTTGGGAATTTAGTATGTCAATTTGGTTCCAACAAATAAGCTCAATTTATTGAAAAGTTTAAGGTAAGCCAAATCTTTAGCTGGTAAGATGGCTAAAGTAAAAGAGCCATGAATTGGCTTTCCACCATAATAATGAACTAAACTTCTTAATGAGTTATGGTTGTTATTGCCCCCCTTGAATTGTGGTTGTTCTAAACAGGTTGTACAACATGTGGAAGGGTACATCCACAAACTTAATTTGTACGATTGATCCTTAATCATCAGCATCCCCACATCACTCCACACCCCTCCCCTGACAACCACCAAGAGAACACCATTAAGCTAAACGTTGATGGTTTTTCCTAAAATATCTGGGCCTGTCAGGCATTTGGAGGGTATATAGGAACTAATTGGGCTTTGTGATATAGGCCTTTTCCATCCCTATAGGCATGAGGATTCACTTAGAGATGAGGTTTGGCACTCCTACAGGGCTTTGACTTGTGCCTTCTCTTGGTTGTGTGACTTCAGATCAAGGGTGATTCATCTGTTGTGCTAGGATGGTTTATGTCGGGAATAGACATCCTAGAAAGTTTTCACATCTAGCAATGGTACGCTGTTTAATAGCATCTTCAATGATTATCTTGTTTCAATGGATGCCAAGGGCTACAAATTCCCTAGCAGATGAGTTAACCAATATGGATATGTTTAGACCTAATATGCCTATTTGGCCACTCCCGATGAACAACCTTGTTTGTTTTTATTTTTTTTTTTTTTTTTTTTTTTCGTATTTCTTTTTAACTTATTTTATGCTCTCTTGATGGGGGTGGGGAGCTATATTATACATTTGTACTTATTCTTCTAATTGATAGATTCTATTACTGATAAAAATGATTCTATTACTTATTCTGACTGATCAAGAATACACGAGCTATATAGTTGGTAATCAACTTGTCACCAAGTTTCAAAACTAAAAGCAATAAGATTGCTTAGTTTATGGCATGCTAGTAAATAGAAAAATATAAATTACCATTTAATATATATGACAGTATACTACAACAACAACAACAAACAAACTTATCCCAACTATTTGGGGTCGGCTACACGAATCCAGTTTCGCCATTCCGCTCTGTTTAGGGCCATATCTGCCGTTAAATCACAAGTAGCCATGCCTCTCCTCAATACTTCAACCCAAGTCAATTTTTCCCTTTCTCTTGTCCTTTTAGTGCCTTCAACTTGCTCACTCCTTACTGTCACAATCATTGTCTTCGTTGCAAATGACCAACCATATCAATCAAATTTCCCTCATCTTATAACCTATTCTGGCACACCTAAGCTCCTACAAATAATTTAGTTTCTAATTCTATCCTTTCTAGTATTTCCACCCATCCTGCTCAACATCCTCATTTTAGCCACACTCACTCTATGTATGAATGGTCTTGTAGCAGTCTTATAAAATTGTCCTTTCAGTTTTAATGGTATTTATCACCGAAACAGCCTCTCTAGAAATGGGGGTAAGGCTGCGTACATCTTGCCCTCCCTAGACCCCACATTAGTAGGAGCCTCATGCATTGGGTTGTCCTTTAGTTTTAATGGTATTCATCTATCACACATCACTCCAAAAGCACATAACCACTTCAACCACCCCGCTCTAATTATATGGGCAACATCATCTTCAATATCCTCCTCCTTGTGAATGATTGAAGTGAGACAACAGAAACAATCACTTCGGGGTATCTCTTGGTTATCAATCTTAACAACTCCCTTATTTCCATTCTCATTGTTACTGAACTTACATTCCATATATTCTATTTTAGTCCAACTTATCTTGAAACCATTTGATTCTAAAACTTCCCTTCATAGTTCTTAACTTGAAATTTGTTAATGTCAAATGTATAATTATCAATTCCATTCCAAAATGTATAGTACATAATGTAAGTAGTGATCATTCTAAGTCTTACCTGTATAAAAAGTTGTAATATTCATTAAGTCATGTAAGTCCAAGTTAAAGACCAGAAGAATTTCACAAGGGACATATCTCATGAAGCCAGATGAAGAAGGACCACAAATACAGAGACTTGAAACTGTCAAAGTCAAATATGCAAAATATCTCAAGTTCCAAAGTCAAAGCCATCTGAAGAAGCCAACTTTGAGACACAAAGATAAATTCAAAAGAGAAGGTTGGTAAGTGATATAAGTGGGTAAGACCGAGCCAAAGTAACTTAAGAAGGTTTAGATTGACTTACCCGTAGCCTTCAAAGATGCCCCATAGAGAAAAGGTTCAAAATAAGTCCAAATTTCATAAATAGGGGATTTTGGATCAATCAAACTGTTTTAGATTGATCAAGAATTCAGAAATCTGGATTCTGGATCAATCAAGCAGTTTTGTTCGATCAGAAATTTGGATCGATCCAAACTAGGATCCCGATCAATCAAGCAGTGTTCATTTTATGTAGACATTCCCTGGAGTGATTTAAATCAATTGAAAACAAGATAGATCGATCAGGGGTTCAATTGATTCAGCTTGTTTGGATCAATCCAGAGCAACAGAAAAGGAAAATTCCAGCTCGCAAAAAATCCACAATGGCTCTATTTTTTACTGTTGGAAAAAGCCTTTGGGGTTCTTTGAGCAATGTTTTGCTCCTGTATAACTAAGGAACAACACCTAATGGCCTGGACAAGGATTCACACATGAAAATCTATTGATATAGTGTCCTTGAAACACTTGTATATCTTTGAAAAGAGCTAAATGAAAACTGTTGAACGACCTTGAACCTTGTTTATACTAACATTCATGTTAAGGCCGTGAGTGTCAACATTCCTGCCTCATTGTAAAATCATTTGGAAAGCTAGGAGAGCTTTGTATATAACAAAATCCTATCTCACCATAAAGAGCGGTCACCATAGTCGAATCAACCTACAAAGAAGTAAATCCAACAAATGGAGAATTTCCACAACTCTACTAAACGTGTAGCCTTCACTGGAGCCACTAAAGGTGGATTCGCAAGCACTTGCCAAAGTCACCAAATGCGGATTCTCAAGATGTCCATCAAAGTCAATGGACGGGATGCATCCATCAAAGTCATTGGGTGCAGGCTTACAAGGCGAATGGATTCTCACTGAATTTGTAAGTATTTCAGGTTGCTAATTTCTTGTAATAGATTAGAAATCTATTAATAAAATTAACAAGCTCGGGAAGAGCCATTAAGAGTAGATATAAGCACTAGAGGGTTGCCAAACCACTATAAACTTTGTGTGTTTATTGTGTGATTGCTTATGTTCTTTATCTATCTATTATACAACAATTGTTCTCATTATTGATAGAGTTAAATCAATTATAAATTCATTGCATACTTAAGTTAGAATTGTAAGTAAAATAAGTTGAAAATATTTTAGACTAAAATAGTTCAAGTAGTTTAAAAAGTTGGGCTTGATCCTATTCACCCCCCGCTAGG
>JAOXJP010229049.1:0-11016 GCA_025762735.1 Platanus orientalis | reverse complement strand
GTGCGGATTTTCTATGCAGATGCAAACCTCCGTCAAGGTCAAGGGATGGCCACATCAGTGTCAAAAGTAATTTACACACCCCCCCCCAAAAAAAAAAAAAAGTGAAAATCACTTTCGGCGCTGATGTTTCCGCCCACTTGACCCTAGCGGAGGTTAGAGGAGGACAGCTTCGGCAAATAAAATCCAAGCCAAAAAAAAAAAAGGGTTTTACTCAAAAATTTGGTACCTAAAAAATCATAAAATTCAAAAACTACATCATGCGTCAGTTTGTACCATGCATCACATTTCATTACACTCATTTTGCTCACAGAAGATTTGTTCTCTCTTATCAAGCATCATGCCTTTCTACCTCTGAGGATTTGGTAGGACCAACTGAAATTAGCCTAAAGTAGGACTGACATCAGGGGCTGACACATCTGCACCAAAAAGTGAAAAGCATCCCAAAAGTGTAAGTTAGTTTTTTCAATGTTGATATGTCGGCTCCTAATGTTAGTCCTACCTTAGGATGACTTTAGTTAGTCCTAACAAATCTGAGCCACCTTGGTACTATATTCCCTCCATTTCATAAACGAAGTAGATGCTCTGTCAAGGATTTGGTTCCAAGACACCAGATGACTTCGCATGGAATAAAATGTATGAAGGGACCTGGTGCCCTAGACACTAAATCCAGTCTCTTTCATAAAAAGAGATAATTCAAACCCCATTGTTAAGACTAGTCCTAATAAAGAGTGACATCAAATTTCAAATTCATTTTTGGATAGATTTGGGGTATTGATTCGGTGTCTTTTTTTTTTTTTGGTTGTGGGGGGGGAGTATGCCCACAAGGGCCTACATCGTTTCATCCATAACTGTAATACAAAAATTTAGTAATTTGAATGCTACAATGTCAAAATTTGCAATCTAGCTATCGTAATCACAATCCAACTACAGTAACCATGATCCAGCTACAGTAGTTGCAATCTCCTACAATGCCGCTACAGTACCCAAATTTTATTTTCTTTTGAAAATTTCCCTTGGTACTTCCTAATCATCCATTTGGTTCCCAAACATCAAAATCAAGTAAATTTCATTTAATAAAATTAAATTCAAGTAACTCGAAACATAAAGGTGTCATTATTGTGTTTATTGAAGATAGTCGAGGCCCCTCACAAGATTGTGCAAAGGAGCGTGCCAAGCTATCTCTAGGATACAACTAATTAAGCTTGGAATCAACTCATTATCTCTTAAAGGGTTTGCACTGTAATGACCCAAAATGTCTTATCCTTATTTAGGCATGAATCTAAGTTGCTACTAACCAAATCCATAACCAATCACTATAAAATTTTCACATTTTCCTTAACCTATAAAGTTACTTAGAACTTGACATTTACATCTTAAACATAACACACATGCAGCAGAATAAAGATTAATCACTGTTAATAATAAGCCTCAATGTGAAGATGAAATAAGAACATAAATGTATAAACATTCTAACTATCCATATTATAAATCTTCCACCATTAACATAGGAAACAAAAGCCTTCATCACCACAACTAGAATATAAACAACAAGTCTTAAATGGTGAATTTTAAACTTAATACATTCCAATATAAAAGTCAAATACAATACATAGAGTGTCACGACCCGAATCCGCAGGCCGTGAAGTGGCCCTGGTTCGGATCTGTGACATGAGAATAACCCGTCCCAAACCGGTTTTTTATAACAGAGAGGCCAATGAGCTCGGAGTAGTTTATCAACCCTCTTACCTATTCGCGTATCATTTTTAACATAGATGTATTTATTATCTTTTCACATCCATTTTAGTCCATTTAAAATAATAATCACATCGCAGTGGAATAAAATAACAACGGTAAACTAAAATTCTATGCAATGGAAATCATGATCATTCAAAAGTAAATGGCCTAAACATGTTCATAAAATATATACAACCCTTGCCCAAGAAAGGGCTCATCTCAAATAAACAAGGTATTATATCATTGATAAAGTAAACTAAAACTTGAATAAAATCTATCATCCTCAGGTCTGAATGCCCCTTCCTCATCCTAAGACACAAACCAACATGTGTCCCTACACATCTGCGAGTGGTGTTAATTGGGGTAAGCTTGATGGGCTTAGTGAAAGTGTACATAGTTTATATAACACTAAAGGTGCCAAAGATAATGACAGTAGCAAATAAGAATAACCAAAACAACTAAGGAATCAAAGCAAGAATGAGAGTATATCAAGTCTACTAAACAAGTATCCTTACTATGATTTGAGTACACATGTCACTAGTTAACCATAAGAATATCCAAGTTAAATCAAGCTAAATAATGCATAAACTATAAGTTATATGCCAAATGCTAAATACTATATGTACATACTCAGTAATATATGTGCCACATGTAAATCACAATCGTGTCTTATCTCATAACATATCTAAGTGTAAATAAACCATAAATGGTCTTTGATAAAGCAAATCAAATGAACTATATAAGGTCTCCGATAAAGCATATTATATATGATGAATCATAGAAAGTCTCCAACAAAGCAAATCACATAACCCGAAGAAGGGTCTCCGACATAACACATCATATCATATATATTGGCCATTAAGGCTGTCTTCACCTATTAATGTGACCCGGTGATTGGGTATTTGTAGTCATAAATACTTATATTAGTCTCATATCATTCCTCCGAATAAAAAGGTAGTCTCATATCATTTCTCTAACCAAAGGGTAGTCCCATATCATTCTTCCAGATAAAGGGTAGTCCCATATTATTCCTTTGAACAAAGAGTAGTCTCATATTATTTCATCAAACAAAGGGTAGTCCCATATTATTCTCCCAAACAAAGGTTAGTCTTATATTATTCTCTCGAACAAAGGATAGTCTCATATTATTCCCTCGGACCAAGTTAGTCACATATAATTCCCCCAGACAAAGGGTAGTCTTATACCATTCCCTCGGACTAGGGTACCAAACAAATCTATAGATTAAAGAAGTGATAAACTAAACCCATGCTTTTATAAAGTAAGGTAGACACTACATAAGTATTCAATTTATAAAAAGTATCTACATATTCTATCTCATAAGGAGTCTAAATAATGAAGTAGTAAACCACATGAAAAGGGATCAAATGTCAATATACAACTAAAGGTGTTTGGCCTATAACTAGGGACATAAGGAATGCTCATGAATATAAAATCATTTTATGACAAAGTTCATGTAGGTCAAAAACCAAGTATCTCATGTCCTTTTTTAAAAACTCATGTAGAAATTCCATGTAAAGAGCCATATGAAAATCCCTGAGTAAACCATGTCAATGATAACATGCATATGCCACTAAGAGATATCATATGATGTAAATAGTAATGTGGCTACATAAGGATCAATAGAATTAGCACAATTCATCATAATATAACATAAATCAAAAGAAACATACCAAAAAGAGTTATGAAGTAGCATAAGAAGTCAATAGAACATCACAAATTGCCCAACATATTAAGAGAATCTATTATAAGAGATATTAGGCTTATGCAAGGAATCAAAGAACATCTAAAAAACATATGACTAATATGTAAAATCTGTAAAAGACATTTTATCAAACATGTAGAGTGCAAGAATTAAGAAACTAACATATGAAGTCAATAGAGCATCATAAATTATCATAAACCAACATATATTTGAAAGAATTTATCATAGAAGACATTAGGCTCATGCAAGAAATCCATAGTCATTGAAGAAACATGTGATGGTAAGAAAAATCTGTAAAAGACATTTAATCAAATATGTAAAGTGCAAGGTTTTAAGAACTCAAAGGAAATCAAAGGGGAAACCCAATTTTTATCATAAAAAGCCTTTCTTATCCCACATCACAAGTAAATCAAGCTCTCAAACTTTATCACATAACATAAAAACCATTCAACCTATGCCACAAGGCTCCATTCCCAAAAAATAGCTTCACAGTACAAAAAAAATAAGAAATCCCTATGGAATCTACTATCTAATATGCTCATACCAAAGAAACATGATCCATTTCTAATAAATCAATATTCTCAAAAGGAAATAAAGATGAATCTACCAAAACATGACTCACAAACCACTCATAGAGATTAGAATCCACAAAACCTTGAAACATGAGATAAAAATCACATATCTATGATCTAAGAATGGAAAAGTAAGCATAAAATCAATATCCACTCACAATCTTGGTCTTCTTCTTTGCTTAAACTTTAGTCCTTCATAATAAGGCATTTTTATAATGAGACATATAAAATTCTATTTCTATATTCAATAAGTTTATCATTATCTTAGTACTTAACATTTACATTATTAATTTCGTGACATTTACTATATTACTCATTCAACATTGTTTATTTTTTCTTTTATTTGTCATCATTTTTTACTTTTTCAATTTACTTGGGTCATTCACTACTTATCATATAACACATGTTCCTTAATTAGTCCACTAGTTACATTAACTAGGTTTGTCAGCACCTTAATTTTGACTTGGATCATCTAATGGAATGAAAAAACATCAAAGCAACACTTAGGTATCAAGACCCTAGGCACCCATGGTTTAGGGAGAGAAAATTGGATTCTAAGAAGTTAGGCATCTCTTGTGAAGTCTTCCCTGGATATTTCAGTCACAAAAAACATCATCTATATCATACCATGTGCAATACACCCCAATGATCAGCTCAAATACACCATTTAGGTCAAACCCTAATTCTCCAAGAGGCATCAATAGGATTATGATGGTCCAATTTTGAAACCCCAAATACATTGTCTCTAATTTCTCCAACCTCCATAAGTCTTCTCATAGCGAAGCATCATAGGTAGAAAAATTACCATTTTGTCATTTAGCCTTCAAAAGCTAAAAATTGATATCTTTACACACTGTCTACAAATCCTATAGCCTTCTTAAGTCTTCCCATGGAAAAACATCATAAGTGAAGAATTGTTATTTTTACCCGTTTTGTCCTCTCATCTAAAAAAATTATCATTTTACCCTTTTACCTTTAAGATTTACCCATAGACCCTCAAAAGACCCTTGAAGCTTCTCCCGTTACCTGTATGGTGTCATGTCAGGTACTGCACACTCCAATCTCCACCACCTCCAAAGAACTAATCACAAGAAAAAAAAATTTCAAAACTGGTGACAACCAATTTCTTAACCTCTAAGAACCCCTGGTCGGAAAACAACGCTCAAAAAGCTTCCAAAGATTCATCTAGTATCAGAATCTAGAGAGGTCAGTGGCCGTCTTTCAGTCTTGGCATTATCTTCAATTAGTTATTCTCAGAAAAAGGTATCCAAAGTCTCTAACCCCGTGAAATCTCAAATCTTCTCTAAGGGAAAGTCAGTTCTAATTGTGTTTCACTTGTATGGATCTAGAACATTCCCTGGACGTCCAATCTTGATTAGTTAGTGCCCATCTCTTTAGATTGACGAGACCTTTACAATATCTCCTAATTGACAAGAGCATTTGAAGATTCAACCTACTCAAATTCCCCTAATTACTTTACGAGTAGCACATTTGAGCCAATTGTCGTGTATTCAATTGAACCCTGGGAATTCACTAGAACTCCAAAATTTAGTCTTTCAGTAGCCATTTATCGACGACTCTGAGGCCTTTAAAATATGATCGCTCTAAACAAGCCCGCCAAAAACTCTGCAAGCTCAATCACCACATTTTGTCCAAATTAGGCGAAGACACTTTTTTTTGTATTTGACACACGGAAAGCCTCTAAGAACTTTCTTGGACTCATAATTCAACTAGGTCAGGCCCATTTTCTTAGTTTTCTCCTTATCCTCAAAAGACCATTTCCTAAGCTAGGGCAACAGAGGATGTTTACTAGCCGAATATTGTCATTCTCCAGTGAGTTACAAGCACAATGTCTCATCAAGTAACCACCCTGCTTCGAAAAACCCTTAGCAATTGTCCGGGAATCTGTTAGACGAGTTGTCAGTTCTTGTGGATTCTTGACTCTCTGAACCTCAATACACCATGAGCCTAGGTTTCCACAGAAGCTTCTAGCAATTCTAGTGATATTTCTAGCCAAGATCACTTACTTGACCAGAAACAAGTTTTCTAGCACGATTTCCTGCTTGGGAATCGTAATTCGGAGTATTCTGAGCCTATGGCTCACAAAAGTTGAGGGCACCTTTTGTCTAAAGATCCTAGAAATCAATTTGACCATCTTGCTCCTCCAATAATTATTGAGAGCTTTTTTAGGCTAATAAACCCCGACTAATCCATTGCGACCAGAACATCTAGGACTTCAAAAGCAGGCATTAAGTTCATGCATTTCTGAGCACGAGAACCCATAAAGTGAGGCACACAAGTAATGAGGCAAATTGAATTCATTTAGGGTTAATGAGCTCATCCATTTTGAATTCCCATTAATACCCATTAAATGCATTCACACTTAAGAGGTTATTTCACAAACCCTTAGATTGGAATCACACAGTTGGGGAGCTTATGGAATTGGTGTTGGAATAACTTAGCTTTCTGAATGCAATATTAATGATTAAAGAATGACAGTTTGGGTTCGCATTAACAATTGAAGGAAAAAGGGGTCTAGATCTTGTCTAGGTAGGTTGATTATGGTTAGCCAATTGTTATTGTTCTTTTAAAGTACAGATTTACCTTTTCAATACCTTTTCTGTTATTTTTATTGGGCCTCAGTTTTTCCTCTTTTCTTGCTTTTATGGAGTTTTATTCTCCTTTAAAAGATGTTAATTTAATACTTCTTTTGTTTTCCCTCTTCCAAGTCTTATGGACATGGGTTTGTGAGTAATGATGTTTTAGAGTGTTTATGTAAGCATTTTTCCAACCATTGTCGATAATAAGCCTGAGAGTTTTCATACAAGTGTACCTTTGACAAACATAGTATGAAATGGGTCACCATATCAAATCCTTATGTGCTCTTTATTCTTTTGGCTCTAAATATGTATTTATATCTAATTTTTCTTTTGTTTGCTGTGTGGAAAGATTTTTTTTTTTCAGCAACCACCCTGGAATCCAATTCACTTTGTAAGCAAATAAGATTATTGAGGGAGACTGAAATAGAACCTATATGATTATCTCCATTCACTTCTTGAAGTATTTTCATCAAGCTCACGAACCTCTTATGAAGGTGAAGTTAATTGTTTCTATGGTATTTGGTTAGGTGACATGAAGGTTAAGGAATGTGGAACAATGGTATATCTTTAAAAGAATTCATTAATTTAAGCCATCTTTTTTTTTTTTTGAAGGCTGATTAGATAGTTAACTTATGGTGGAAGCAATTCTACATCTACCATAAGTCAAGAGCTTATGGATCCTCCTCTGATGATGCAGTAAGTCTGGTTACTTACAATCTGGTTGGTGTTTATTTAATTTATGTTTCATCGTTTCATTTTGAGCCGAAATGGTAACCCTCGTTCTGTTTTCATTGTACTTACATGCATATCTATTTTGGTGAGAAGCTGATAATTAGATAACTTTTGTAGTGTGAACATATAGCTTGTCCTGGACTAAACATCTGTCCTCTTTTGTTTTACTTCCGTGTTCACAATCTTCACAGTTAGCAAATGTTGATGAAAAACCCTAGCTTTCTTCTATTTCCCTCCAATTCCTCATTTCCCTCCATTCCCAAGTTCTACCATTCTACCATCCATTGCCGAGCCGCAAAGCCCCTGTCGGTCCCACCTTGTCAAGGAAATAGTTAAACAAAGTGTAAGGAGTTAATCTTCAGCTGTTATAGTTAGGTTAGTTGAGTTAATACGGTTAGGATTAGCTAGTTTTGTTATATTCTTGTAACTGTAAATATTCTCTGTAAAGTAATTCTTCATAGATTATATAAAGGGCATTAGGTCCTCAATGTGAGGTATTCTAGGTTTTATCCAATTCATTCTTCATGGTAATCAGAGTCGTATAGGACTTACATCGTCTTCTTCCTGCTTTCGTCCAAGTGTCTCTTCTCTAGAGCTTTCTTGCTTCTTCTTTTCTTCTCATTCTTCATTTTTTTTCTGAGTTCTAATGGCAACCTCAGCCTTCTTCTGCAAGCTCTTCGTCTGCAATCCCTTCTCCTACACAGAATCTTTCTCTTTGGCCCTTTATCACAAATCTAACGTCTTTAATTACTGTAAAGCTCACTGGTGACAATTTCCTCTTATGGAAATCACAGTTTGTCACAGCACTGCGAGCCCACCGACTATTGTATCTTCTCGATGGGTCCAAATCGCCTTCGTCCAAATTCATTATGGATACAGACGGGAACCCTCAATCAAATCCATAATTTCTTGAATGGATTTCTTTGGATCAGCAATTGCTGAGTTGCATCTTTGCAACACTCACCGAAACTAGTTCTTCATCACATCCTAAATCTTGAAACTTCCCGATCAGCGTGGCTGACATTAGAACGAAAGTTTTCATCTCTATCACGAGCCAATATTTTTCATCTCAAGAACAGACTTGAGACGATTACGAAAAGGTCGTCTTCTATTCAAGAGTATCTGCAACAGATCAAATATATTGTTGGCACATTGGCCTCAGCCTCTTCGCCGATTGAGGATGAAGACTTAGTTCTTTACACACTTAATGGTCTACCTTCAACATTTAATGGCTTCAAAACGGCAATTCGCACCAGAGCAAGCTCAGTTTTGTTGTCAGAGCCACTTATTGTCGAAGATCAACAAATGACTACACAAGAAAATGAGTCTTCTTCTCCGGTCTCTTCTGCTTTCTTGGTGAACCAAACAGAGAAAGATTCTGCATGAGTCGGGTTCAAGACTTTTGGTTCTCGTGGCCGTGGATGTGGAAAGAACAAGTTCTTTTCAAACTTATTTTCCAGATTTATGAAAAGTAGGGTCATGCCGCTATCAATTGTTATCACAGGTTTGATCCGAAATACCAGCAACAGAAAGATCACATTGAATCTTCTAACTCATCTGCGTTCATGGCATCAGCCCAAGACTTGCCCGATCCTTCATGGTATCTAGACACTGGGGCATCGAATCATGTCACATCGGATCTTTCGTCTCTTACGCTCCATAGCCCATATCGTGGACCATCAAAGGTATCTGTAGGCAATGGCCAAACTCTTGATATTCAAAACATCGGTTCAAGTATTCTTCCAACTCCATATCACACATTTTGTTTAAAGAACATGTTGGATTTACCATCTTTATCAGTCAATAACCTCTCAGTACAACATTTTGCAGCTGACAATATCTGCAGACTAATTTTTTATGACAAAAACTTTGCAATTCAGGAAAAAGAAACCAACCATCTGGTATTTCGCGGGTTCAATAAAAATGGGCTCTATCCCATTCCAAAGTCCTGTGCCAACAAGATTTCCTCAATACCTTCCGTAGCCTTCTCTGCTTCAACAGTTGATTCACCAGTTTGGCACAATCGTTTAGGCCATCCGGGAGCACAAGTGTTATTTTTCATTCTTGTATTCCTAAAGTTGCTTTTTCTTCAATGAATTGAAATATAACAACATTTACCATATTCTAACACTGTTACTTCCTTTCCTATACAAATAGTACACACAGACATCTAGGGACCTTCTCCTGTAGCTTCAATATCTGGATTTCGTTACTATTTTCTTTTAATAGATGATTTTTCTCGCTTCTATTAGATATATCTATTGAAAAATAAATTTGATGCCTCTTCAATGTTTCTTCATTTCAAAAAACATATTGAAAATCTTCTTTCACAATCAATTAAAACTCTTTGCTCAGATGGGGGAGGGGAGTTCATATCTACAAAATTTCAAAAGTTTCTTTCAAATAATGGCATTGTCCATCAAATATCTTTTCCTCACACACCTTCCCAAAATGGTGTGGCTGAAAGAAAGCATAGGTATATAATTGATACTACAAGAGTTCTCCTACAACAACATCCATGTCAATCAACTTTTAGGGAGAAGTGGTACTCACGGTTGTATACTTAATAAACTGACAATCTCTATCAGTAAATAAATTTGTATCTCCATTTCAAAAACTCTTTAACAAAGCTCTAGATTATAATTTTTAGCAAGTGTTTGGTAATGCCTAATACCCATGGTTGCGACCGTATACTAAGTCTAAACTTAATGTTCACTCTGTGCAATGTGTTTTTCTTGGGTATTGTCCCAATATAAAAGGCTACAGGTGCTTGGATTTTTCATTCTGGATGAGTGTACATAAGTAGGCAAGCATTGTTTCATGAAACTTAATTTCCATTCACTTCTTTGCAATCTAATGGTTCTGATGTGCCAACTCCGCCATTATTGGGACTAAATTCGGTCTACTCGTCAGACCTGGTAGTAACAAGGTCAAATACTAAGAATGAATCTCATTCATCCATACAAATGCCATTTCAACCGTCATATTTTGTCTCTATATTGCCAAACAAATCACAAGCGTCATTAGACCCACGTACAATCTTAAGCTCATATACCAAACCACAGCCGTTAATTGTGAATCATGACAATATTATTTGGCAACCGTTAGATCTCCCAATGAGCAACATATTCGAACCATTAAATTCAAATCAATTATCGATTTCAACAGACTCGTCTTCTCCAATAGATCAACACCCAAATATGACTGTTCAGTGTTCCGAACATATTTCTATGCCACCAACTTTCGCTCACATGTCTTCATCAACACCAAACAACAGGATACCACAGTCGTCTCCTCCAAGTATGAATACTAATCCTCATCTTGCGAACACTCATCACATGATAACCAGGTTAAAAAAATGGGATCAACAAATTAGTGCAGCATCTTTGTCGTTGTAGACATTGGCAGTGCATGCCCACTTCGACTTAGCGCTTCGGGTGGCCGGCACCTCCCATTGGTAGAGGGCTCAGGCTTTTGCTTGGAGTCACCACCAACTCAGGATTAACTGACTGAGTTGGACGTCGGTCAAACTAGACTTGAAATTCTAGGGTTTAACTCTTAGTACTAGTCTGAGTTCCTGAGATAAGGGTAAGTTGTTTGGTTGCATTTGGGGAAGGTGTTAGGCACCCCAAATACGTACCCACCTTTTTGAAAG